>LGAG01000012.1:434933-451557 GCA_001278395.1 Lerema accius
GACTAACAGTTTCTCCTAGTCTAAGGCGGGTTGTTAAACTGACGCAATAAAAATTCTCTCTTTCTTTCTATTTCCAAATCTCCTCCATATTCCAGACCTCCTCAATAATGAGGAGAGCACTGTGCTCAATAGTGGGCCGTGAAAGGGTTGAAGCTTCTATTTCCAAATGCTCTTTCTTAAAGAAACAACGAGAAATATACGTAACTATCGTTAACTAATACGAGCTTGACCTATTTGTTAATACGATATCATGTGATTCAAAACTGAAGAAGAAAACCGTTTGTTAAAACACTGAATCTACCGTAAACCCCAGACCAAAAAATGTATAGGCAGAGTCTTGAAAACAAAAAAATGATGTAATTTTTTTTTAATTTTTTACAATTTTTTACATACGTCACAGAGCACGGCCTGTCGAGCAATGTACCAGGAAACTTTATCATTTAATAAAGTACGTTGTTTTTTTCTACTACGCCCATTTGTTCCGAAGTCTCAGTCTATATATTTTTTCGTCTGTGCGTGAAACAAAAGCAATACAACACGTTAGACACGACCCAAATTACGAGGTCATTGACCTAACTTTTCGCAGAACTGAAAAAATCATAGTCAGCGGCCAAAAGAGAGCAAAAGGTAGACGCGAGTGAATGTTAGGTGCTAATTATACTCTCAGGTTGTTCCTAGACGAGACAGGTTAGTGACACTACCGGAGACACTGCCAGACCTCTTTCAGCGGCTCGATTAAACTCGAATCGGTTCACGGAGTGTAAATACGAGAGGTCGTACATGAAAGAGAAATAGTTTGTGTATTTAAAAGTATAGTATAGAAGTACTTACATCTTATATTAACTAGTAGACAGCGCATACATTTTGTACCATATTTTTTTCATAGTTTGGTTATTATAAAATTGGACTATGGTACTAAGCTTTTCAGTATTATTACCTCTGTGACCTATGAAGAAACTTATTTTACCGTTTTTAAAATGTAATCAGAACAATCAATACAAGTTACTTTTTTCTGTATTTTTTTATTTTACGAATCTAATAATTATGTTCTTTGTTAACCCCGTAAAGTGAGTAATTTACCCCTAAAGGGGTAATTACCCCCAGGCTAAGAATCCAGGGTCTATGGCGGCGCAACCCCTAAAGGTTTATTTAAATAGTAGGTACTGAAAACTGAAAGGCAGCGATAACAGCGTTAGGAATGTTTCGGATATCCGGGTTCAAATATTTCCCCCATCTGCAATACAAACATAGGTATAGAATTAAATTATCACTTGCTACGGTAACAGATACTTCACGAAAGCGTATCTAAGAACTCTCCATACTGTTCTTAAATGTGTGAATTCTGCTAATTTGCAAATGGTGGTGGAATTTGGCCTTTTCACCTAATATTGTGAAAGCATATCAGAGGCCCAGAGGTGACTTTTTTATAGCGATGAAGAATATAGCGATTACATACCACAAATATTTTTTAAATCTTTTGCAAAATATAGCGAATATCATGTTTTCACTATCAATTTTAATAATTTTTCCAGAAATAATTTGTTCTGGCTGATAAATCGATTTAATTTTAATTTGTGATGGCTAGTGTTTTGTGGTTTATGATTTTAATTTTTTTTTGTACTGTATGTTTTTTTATACGATGTTATTTCGCCATGTTTGGTTTTATTTTTTATATATTTTCTATACGTGAACTTAAGTGTTCTAGACTATTAAATCATCGTGGTTAAGAGGTTGATCAAACTGGCAAGCTCATGCTACGTCTGAAGTTAAAAGTTGTCTGTCGTCATGAACAGCCATGCTTAACTTGATAAAGATAGATAAGATATTATGTCCGGTACATATCTTAAGTTTACCTACTACTATTAAAACTAGTAGATATTATTGATAAAAAAACAAAAATCCCGACTTCTAATTTTTTTTTTCGAAAATGATAAACAATAGGTAAGTAATAATAAATAATAAACGATAACACACTCATACCCCCCGCACTAGGATTCCCTGTCACGGGTGGCATGGATAACACAAATAACACATCACTAACACCTATTACCCAAGAACAAACATCTATCTGTGACATAAATATCTGTCCTGGCCGGGAATGGAGCCCGGGACCCCTCGCTTCGCCGGCAGGGTCACTACTAAGTAGGCTATGGGGTCGTCACATACATAAAACCCTTGTTACTCTTACAATCGAGATGAATCCAATGACACCTCATAATAATCATATATTATATTGAAATTCGTCAAGTTGTTTGGACTGTAGAGGCAACCAAAGTAATAGATACACATACTCTTGAAAAATATTACCATACTCCTGGCGCCGATTTTATTATTAAGAGGCGCGATATTACAAATTCGGGCGACCCGATATTCCACTACAGTATTCAGTATTAGTGCGTCACATAAATAATTTACATTGTGCGCTGGACACATCTCTAAGGAAACAATGGATCGAATAATTAAGTAATTAACTGTACTTCGATAAATGGCGCCATTGTTGCTGAATTTGCATAATCGCGTACCAAAATTGTATTAAGAATCGATACGTGACGTGGTTTTGTTATTACGCGACCTAATTCTGATCGGTATTGATATTTAATTGTATTATTGTAATACATTTGAATTTATTAATTCATGAATCTATTGTTATGCCAAACTGTACTTCTTATTAGATATTAATAAATTATTACTATCTCATTAGCTCATGTGAAATGTAACATGCAAGCAGCTAAATGTAGATAGTTCCATCCGATTATAATCATTCATAGAAGACATAACTGGCACTAGATTAGTCAACCAACTGAAAATTTATCAACCAACACACAAAACGTTAACCTACCAATTGAAAATAATAATGAAATTAACTAAACACAAAATAACTTTCCATTTCATGTAGAAATAAATACTTGAATGAAAACTACTTTATTTAATAGTAATGAAACAGCTCTGCCAATGATCAGAAATGGTGAAGATATCATTCCTTTACGAAGGTGTTTTCGCAGTTGAATGGCTTTGAAACTCGGGAAAAACGGGTTCAGGATACGAAACCGTGAAACAAAATAGGCTAACCGCACCAACTGGACGCAGTCCGTGTTGTTGATACAAACTCTAACCGCAGACTTTGCGATAGACACTATCTCGTTAATGCAAATTGGACTGCTGGTAAATAAAATTATTCTGAATTTTAAATGTTAGACGAATGAAGATTTATTTTTGAACAACCATTAAGAACAACTTCTACGGATGCAAAATATTCTAAAACCCATGAGAGGTTGAAATTTTTCCGCTAAGTAGGCACTAGTTATAATCTAAATCTGTTTGGTAATTTCCTTTTGATGTCCAAATAACAGACTATGTATAATCAAACGAAGAAAATTTTAATTTTTATATCAAAAATCTTCTATATACGGTTTTGTGGGCAGTGTAATGTGATAAAGTAACGATAATTTCAAACATTCAACACGATAACTTTTGTACATATTTTAAGGTTTACGTGCATAGTGCGAAATACCATTTAACACGGCGTCACTTCTAGTCGAAAGAGACTTCGAATCAGGCTAGTCACCGGGCGGAATATTTGACTCGTTTTAGTATACGTGACATCATGTGCCAGCGACCTAGCGAGGCCGCCGAATCTATTAGATTAGAGTGTTAAGTATTGCGTCTGATTTTGCAGTCCAAGTCCATTGATCGACGGTGCTCTTGAGTTTTTCTATAGCCTCATTCGGCTCGCCCCTCCAATCTATTCCGAATAGACTTGGGATTGCTTTTTTGCATAGTTCATGCATTTTCTGAAAGAACTGTATCGACGACGATTACTTTTGTTAGTTCCCCATTTACTTTGTTATTTTTGTTTCCAAGGAAAGTCAAGGAACTCGACTTGGTGTTTTTTGTTTGTTATAATCACAATTTATGTCCATATTATTTATAAGGATTGTTAATAGTTAAATTCTGTTGTATGATAGAATCAAGTTTTATGAGATCCGTTTACGTCAGGTAATCAACATTTAATCTTAGTTTAATTATTCCGAAGTAACACAGATCAGACTACGGGTCATTAAATTTTATTGGATAGTTTTTCTCGCGAAATGAAATGAATGGTTTTGTATTATAACTCACAAGCGTTGTCTAGTGTTTCGTGTTCTGTAGTAACGCAAGCGGCAAGTGATTTTGTGATGCTACAAGCGATTATAGTAGTTACTGCTTCGGTTTAGTGTTTACTTTGGCTTGTGCTTTTAATGGAGCTTTGTAATCGTGGTTATCTTTTTGATAACTACTCGTTTACAGCCATGTCAATAACCACATCATGCTAGCTAGACAATGGTCGAAGATCGCCTAAATTCCTATACACGGTGTTCGAGCCAAGTTTTTGTTGGTCGTCACAGTATCTTTTCCTCATTGCCTGCGATGACTTGCGATATTTGTATTTATAAATATAGGAATATTGTAAATAGAACGCTTTGATTCCGAACTTGGAATAATGCTTTACAGAAGCTTAGTCATGAGTTGTTTGTGACTTAGAAAAATTATATGAACTTTATTTCGATGTTTTCTCATGAGCTTATAGTTATTACATCTTCATTAATTTTTTTTAAGTGCCGTGCTTTTATTTGAGTACGACGACATTTAGAAATAAAAGTTGTGTTCATTGTGTTTCTTTATTTGTTCTTTGATGACGCATGCAATTGATTATAATTAATTATAGTTGACGTTATTTAATTATAGTAACAATTATTGTTACATGGTGTTTTTCGTTATTAATAAGAAAAGCATCTATCTTATCAGATTATTTATTTAAAGTCTAATTCTTCTAATAATATTCCTTATTATATCGACGCTCAGTCCATTTTTTAAACAGTTGCCAAATCTTCTATCAACGATGTGTTGAAAGCTGATTTAGGATTTTTATTTACTATTATACCATATCTATTGTAGTTCAAGTGTATTGAAGAGTGAGGAAACGCTAATGTACCGGATTTGCCACTTGAGAACGCTTCGCTTTTAGCACAACTACATATAACTTGATATGTGTATATTGCCACAGCATTATCTAAAAATTAGGTACCCTTATATGCATAAAGTTGGTTTTATGTAAATTCAATGTGCAATAAAGACGCAGAGATAAAAATAAATAGTTTGGTGTCTCTGTAATTTTAGTTCTAAAACAAACACATTATCGTGTCGTTTACACTGCCCCTTTCTCGTGTTTTTCCAACGTTTGAAAGTCGGTGCCTTGTGCCTTAGTACGAGTATATTATACGTTTTGCTGTGTGGAAGATACTAACAGTAATTTAGTTAGATTACAGCGAGAATTTAGCAACCACAGCTTCTAAATTACGGATTGATAGAACGAAATTCATGACGAAGATCAAAAAGACCAATCGAAACTAAAGAGTTACTGAAACGCCGCCATAGCAAAAGTTGTCCAATATGATGAGTGTCTACTAAAAGTACATGCAAATTGAAGATCGAGAGTACCCGATGTGGAAACTAAGGGATCAACCTAACTATAAGGGAAAAGATATTTAGCAGAACGTCTTTCGATGAAGTAAGGTGTATCTATAGTAAAAGCCGCATATGATTGAGATTTTGGAATAGGCAGTAAATAATTAAGGAAAAAGTAAAGAAACGTTTTGTTAATTAATAAACAGTATTTTGAATATCATTTGCATCGAATACAAATTCGTATTGGATTTCATGCACCGCGTCACCCGCATTATACAATTTACGTGGGGGCAATACTTCGATATTCGTATTTTAATCGTAAAAAAAATCCTTGGAATATTATAATCAGATATTGTCTAGACTGCATAAAAATTTAATTATGGATATGTATGCGGCTTTATGTTATTATGTTAATGTGGTATTTGCTTAGTGATACGTGATCGAAACTTGCCATTGATATTAAGGTTAATTTTAACGAGGAAATATTTAAATTTTTAAATGTGGACTAAAAATTATAAAATTGCCTATTAATGTCATAGATGTCACTGTAAGTTGAACATAAAAACGCACACATACACACAATTTTTTGTGACATTTCTCAGAATTGTAACATTACGAATATTAAAACTATAAAGGATACAATTATGTGTAGCCAAATTTCGGTTTGTTTGAAATAGTACTGCAACGAACGAATAATTTAACATTGCGCAGAAAGTTCTAGAACCAAATTCCAGAGGGAACGCAGTCAGTCTAGGTCCTTGCGATCAAGTCGAAGCCAATTTGTTGAGCTTCAATACAATTACTGAAAGGGAATAGTTAATGATTGAACGTCTTACAGTTTTAAGTTAAAATGTATAGGTAGGCAACGATATTGTATACCTACTATACGAGTAAATATTAGATAATTTAATTATGCTCCATCATTTAAACCTTTCCTAGTTTTATTTTCGCAACGAAAGGACAGCTTACGTCCGTCACTTAGGTGACCTAGGTCTAATATATTTCAATGCGAAATAATTCATGAAAATCTGTTCAGCTGTTTGACGTGAAATTTGAAAATGCATACAAACACATACTTTCGCATTTATTACATTAGTATAAGATATTGTGTCTCGGTTAAATTTTGAGTTTGAGAGGGTTAATTGTGACAGATCTTTATAAACGACAACGATTTCCATATAAAAATTTAATCAGAGTATTTCTGCGTATGTAATCAAAACAAACGTATTCCTATAAATAGGCGCTGAAAGCAAATAATCATTGTTCCGTTTCCGCTGTGCTTCGCGATCAGTAACGGGCCTTATCTGAGTGGTACACTTCGAAAGTGAAACTGTTAACTCTCTGACCCACCATTGTGACGGTCGGCCCGTGACACACGGCCTTGGCGGGTCATCGTGGCACGTATTGTAAACAAACTGTACAATGTACATACTAGGGATGTTGTACGACGGTTTTGTGGAACTTAAGTTGGAATTGAGTCGGTTCGTCGGAGTAGTTAATTTGGTGGTGTAGATGGTGTATGTTGAAAATAGGGTCGTTATTATAAACCTGCGTGTTGTAAATAAAAATAGAAACAAAAAATTTTGTCAAAATTTTTACTAACTGTTTTATGGATTACTACGAAATAAAGTGTTATTATTGTTAAATCTTGAAGCTTCAGATATTCAAATTTTTCATAATCGAAGTTGAAGCTTCGTACATCCCTATTACTGACTACAATGCTACTGGTGTTAAGGTTAACGATTTCATGAATCAAAGTTAATTTTTAACCCTACACGAAGCGTCTCGAGACACAAAAAAGATATATTATCCAAACATCGGTAACAAAACCCGTAGATAGATACGTAGAAGTACCTGTAAAATATAAAGATATTGACAATTGATCACTTCTTATGTCATTCTAGTTAAAACCTAATTCTCCGATATAATATGTGCAATGATTGATCCATTTCAAATCCACCAAATACCTGCACTAAATTGATGGATTTGGAAAAACCTTGGATTATTCTTATATATAATCATATTGATTTCTTAAGCCGTAGACAACGCGTATCTTTGTTTATTTTATTTGTATGGCACACCCGTTTGGTTGTTTTTCCTAGGTAGATAAAGTCATTGGTTTCGTGTATAAAACTTTATTTTTATTTTACCCGCCAGTGTCAGTAGGAGAATTATGTTTTTCGAGTATTACCTATATTAGCCTGCCGGACTGCTGTTCATTGAGTTCCGGGTTCGATTCCCATCGGAGCGGAAGTTTGAACCCAGTTTTTTTTATTTCTGTTCGCATGTTTATCCATGGCACCCATGACATAAAGGAATCTTACTATGATGCTTTGTTTGTCTAGCGTTTTTAATGTGCAAATTCGACGCGGTCTTCCTATTGAGTTTATGGTCGTTACCATATTAATATTCACACATCGTACAAAAAGCCTATGATTAAGCAAGTACGCAGCTCGCGTTCTTCCTGTTGCCTAGCAACCGCGAATACGATCGCTACGTGACGTCGATCGAGGCCTAGGTTACGACAACGACCTAACAAGGCCAAAATATCCGTTTACGACGCCATTACCAGTTTATGATTGCGTGACGCAAAGATTTTGAGCCGAATTTAGTTTGCTCAGCTGGCTTGTTTAGAAAAGAGGTGCGGTTTTGCTAAGTTTGATGTAATATTGGCTGTAAAAGTGACGGGTTCCGCGGTATGTAGTTGTATAGTACGGATTTAGATACAGGCGAGGATGTGATACAAAAATATGCAGATATGTTATATGCGCTTGGTGTGAAGACACGAAACAACCCAATTTGGCTGGTTTTCTTTTGTATACGAACGAGACGTAAGGCGCAATGGTGACTATGTCGGATTGTTGTTCAATGCGTCCTTAGTTCGATTCCCAGTGAGGTTAATTTTTTTATTTATTTAAATTTTTTGGCGGCACCCAAAACATTTTGATCGCTGAGCTAAGCGCAACTTGTGCGGAAGTTTTCCAAAAACATTTTCACGATAAAATTGGTATCATGTAAAAACATGTTTTCACCGTGGAAATTTTAAAAATAAATGTTAAAATTCGATTTTCGGTTAACCACCGCTCCTAACGCCCCGGAAGGAAAGTACCCTTATGTCCATAATAGAAAGGGCCCCATACGAATGATAATACACCCCCATTATTTTCCCCTGAAATAAAAAGTAATGTGTTTGACGGTCCTTTCGTAGCATCGGCTTATGGAAAGTCAATCTTGCACCTTTCGAATAGGGTTTAAATTTAAATGCGTTTTGTGTTATAGGTTACAGGACTGGATGTATAATAAAAGTGTGGTTCGTGAGGACCAACGCGACCGTTTATTGGATGCATATTTTAAAAAGTTATGGTGAAGTTTGATTAGTCCCTATGGATTTCGTGTCCCGTGCTTATGGCGTGGCGTTAAATAAATTTGACAGCAGCAAAAAAAAATCGTTGTTAATGTTTACGTAATACATACTCCTTGAACTAGAGTAACCTCTCTGTAATGGAAATTTGACCATAATTTACTATGGAACACAATAGACTATAAACTTATTCTATATTCCCGTTCGCAACGTTTGTCTTAGGCTGACAGATGTCAATGTCAATCTCAAATGTCTGTTAAATTCGTCTTCCGTCTGACGTTTGTGACGTGTCAGTGTAAATAGCAGTGTGGTATTGTGCGTTCTGTTTTATTTAAAAAAAAAACTTATTTATAACAAATGTACGAGTAAATTAAGCTACCTGTACGTGTACTGTCTTAAATATGTACCTGTTCTGTTACTGTCTTAAATATGAGGCATAAAACCGACTGGCAATAGTTAAAACTAGTATAAATTGATTGACGCATACAGCCCTAGTTTATGATTAACCAAATTATATCAATGCATACATTTTATTGAACAAACACTCCATCAGGGCAACGTAAACATAAGTTAGCAAATAGGGGAGGAAGGGGCGCTAGTCATCTGTCAAGTCAAATAAAAAATACAGTACTAAATACATGTTGTCATTCACAAATAACTATTACTTTAAAACCAAAAAACATTGTTTTGTTGTTTTTTGAATGTACCTATTGTATTTATGTATTTAATACAATATAACGCTATACCCTCATAGCCCCCACTAGTATTCCCTGTGTTGTGGATGTCATGGATGACACAGAAACACACAAACATACACTCAGACTGAGAACAGAAGTTTAAATTCATCATCTAAATTCCGGCTCCACTGGGAATCAAACCCAGGCCCCTTTGAATAATGGTCCAGCACGGCGTGGTAACCATTGCGCCATATGAATGACCAGTTTTTGGCCTTATCCAGAGCCTAAATGAATTTCAACATGTCATTAGTCTTAATCTCCACTGTGCGAGTGAGATAGACTATTAATTTTGTTAAAATACCCCCAATTTTTCCGTATGTATTTTGTTTTTCTATTCATCATTACTAGTGAGGTAGTAAGTACCCTATTTTGCTCGTTTGTTCGGTTGTCAGTTAAACATTTTTTTTTCAAAAATTTAAAAACCGTTATTTGGACGTTTGGACAGGTCCAATTAATATGCGTTCCCACAGCGCGTCGCTCAGACATGCGACTGATTGAAATGTCGACGTCGTGTGTCGATCGTCTTCCTCGAAACTGATCGTACGGAGAAAGGGCGCTTACCGGCCAATATTAGACCACGTAGGTACTATGCTTTAGTACTTTTTAGTTACTCTATAAAGTACTATTGTGGTTACTGAAATAATTTTTTTTGGCCTAGTTAAGTCACGTAAAGTGTTCTGTAGATTACTTTTTAAGAATAGTGCAGGTACGTATGAGTTTGAAATTTGGCATAGTTAACGTTTACATAGAGAAGAAGTACACAATTGTACACATTGTAGTGTGTTTATAAATGCGTTTAATTTGGGAAATTAAACAAAAACGCACACTACCACACTATATTGGTACACAGACAGGTCTCATACAGAAGGCTATGTTGACAAACAGTTGACGATGACATTTACATAAGACAGGGATATTGAAAAGAATCTATAGTCTTTAGTTTTACATGACTGCAGAATGGGTCCTTTTAGTTCAAACTGAGTTAGTTACTTGCTATTACCATTTTATTAGGTTAATTTGGATCACAACAGTTACCTTAGAAGATATATAAAAGTATAATGATCTATCTATACGCCATTTCACTGAATCAAAACACTGAATACAGTACGTGAATTGACCTAAGTACCAGGTTATGCAACATAGTCACATTTCTCCGACTAGCTGCAAGGGAATTTAGCTCTTATTTCCATCGCATAAGACTCACATTTGTACGTCACAAATCTCTGCGCAGTAGGTACAGTCACGTGTGTAAACACGTATCATGCGTTACAGCTCGGTAATTGATTTTATTTCTTTTGTTTCTGATAAAAATCGTCAGCACTAATCTGGCATTCCTACATTTACGAGCTGCTTGTAAATGTTACTTAGAGTCATTAATTCTAAGGGTCATAGAAGCTATAATCTGTTTGTAACTATGTAGACTGCTATACCGGATTCTTATTTTTTTATGAATAATAGAAAACTAGCTTTGTTAGCGAAATTCGACCACGAATCATTATTATTATTTTTTTATTTTTAATAAATAAATGACGCGATTATACTTATAAGAAAATATAAAAAAAAATGTATGGAATTAAGGGACAGGCTTCGTAGTAGAATTTTAACCATGACTCATTACATCTGGATTGGGGTTGATAGGATCAGTATTATGCACGAAATACTCATGGAATATGTTACAGCGCTGTATTTTATTAGGAAAAGTAGGTACCTACGTATTCTAAGCGCCATCTAGAAAACATGCAAGACAACACCATAACAATAAAAATCTGTTGCTGTGTGAGATATTTTCAAAATTAATTAATTCACAAAATTTAGCTTTCTGCACTTCTTGTCCATGTCAACTTTAACCATGTCAAATTAACTCGGACGTGCCTGATATATTAAAATGTACCGAAAGTTGAGTAGGTACCTTTAACGTATTAATATAGAGATATATTCGTAAGTAGCGTTAGTAACGTACCTACTTTACGATGGTCGAAGGTTAAAACACTGAGGCCCATCTTGGGTTATATTATATCATATCATACTCCCTCTCAAGTACTTGACAGACATTACTTAAACTAGTACTTAGCGGGCAGCATACGAACTTTAATTACACTAGTAATCATTAAAAGAAAAATTAAATTCCGATGGCAAAAAATTGAGGGTTTTTTTTTTTAATCTGTAGCCTATGTCACTCACAACTGAGATGAGTCCAGTGACACCGCGTAAGAACAACGTCTGCCCGGTCTGTTAGTCCTGTATGTATCTCGTTTGCTTGATTCTTAGTTTCATTAAAAAAATCTATCTGTAAACCATTTAATTTATAGCATTAAATTAAATAATAGATAATCTTAAAATAAGAATAAAAAACCCTCAAAATATTTAATCATCTAACGAAGCAATAACACTCTCTCATCAATATTCTCTTTTATTTTGAGACCCCACTAGAGTATATTTGCAGTCATTCGTTTTTTTTGCCTCACTCTCATTCCCTTCAACTTTTAAACGGCTCTACCGATTTTGATCAAACACGTTTAAAAACAGATAAGTAGCCTTTAATACAAAAAAAACTACATTGAACTCGCTACATTCGTTCGGGAGCTACGGTGCCACAGACAGACAGACAGACACGTCAAACTTATAATACCCCTCTTTTTATGTCGGGGGTTAATTGAACAATTCAACTAGTTTACGAAACGTGACAACGCGTGGAGGATACGCACTTGGTTTTCACAATTAATAAACTGTTACACTTAATTTACTATCGAAGTTAATTCATAATTGTAGCCGACGCGCCGGTCGCGAGCTCGCTCCTATTACAATTCTATCGAGTTCGTATCGAATTAGATTCGATTCGATTCGATTCAGTACTCGATTGGTCCGGTGTAAGTCTACAGGTGTGTTTTCGTAGGTAAATGTAACTTCAAGTCTTGTATCGTGGTTAGCAACACGCTCCATACATTCTTGAGCTTACTAAAAATGTTTTCTTATGCTTTGCACTGTCTAAAACTCTAAAAGTTATTAAATCTTATATAGAGTCGAGTTTCTAACTATAAAAAACTATCCAGTTTTATGACTATTTAATAAGGGTACACGAAAATTAATATCGGGAATACCTGATGTGAAAAATTCAGGTATCGTCTAATGTCTAATCTATAAGAGAAAATATGCTGCAGAACAATGTCTGCCCGGGCAGACTGATTGTCGGCGGACAGGAAAAGACCGGTCTTCTAGTTCATAATAATTATTGTTATTTGAGCTGTTTATCATAATAATTTGTTTGCTAGTTTTAGTGGTAAAACAGGTCTTTCTGACTTTCTTCTAAAATCCTCGTTGAAAGATAATGATGTTGGTAAACCTATTCCTTATTAGTTACCTTTATATCTGATACCAATTGTCACTATTTCTAATATCGATCCTTATGTATGGTAGAAAAATATATACGGTCCCACTTTATCCAAATATCGGCTCAAATGTGTCATAAGTTCCCGAACCACAGTGATCCATTAAAAATGAATTTAAATCAAAACACAAAATCGCGTGAAGCAACTTTCTTCACGGTGAATTAACAAGTGTTTTGATCTCTTTCCAGTCGAAAACTAAGGAAGTTCTATTAACGAAATTGATGGTAAAACCCGTCATAAACGAATGCAAAGGGCCCTTTTAATATGAGATGGTTTACGGAGCATGACCCATCCTATGTTATGGCGGCTAGTTATTATATATTGCTTGTTAATTTACTTTATTAGCTGAGCTTGAATTACTAAAAACTTAATCACTACCAAGTTTTTGCTCATTGCGTATTCTGGTCCGGTCTGGTGCACTCTTTTCATTAGGTAAACGTATTCATAAAAAGCGTAATAAAAAACTAAATCAAAATCTATCGAGTGGAAGGTGTATTATATAGGTACCGACAGACATCGTAACGTATATGTAAAGATAATCTAGGCAGTTGTAATATGGCTAGATTCGAGCGCTGGTCAGGTGAATGATCCAGTTGGGTTGAAGGCCAACATTCGGTCGACGAATGGTCAGTTTTTATTTATTAAAAGTTACTCGTTTATACGTGTGCCGGCGAGTCATTGACCCTCGAGAAAAAATATAGATACTCTTAGTGCGAAATAATGGTGCCTCCAAATTTGTTCGATATATATCGATCGATGTTGACGCTGGATATGAGCTATAGAGGTACTAGGGAAGTCTACTAAGGACTGATTTCAATAACCTATCCATAGTGTCTATCTACTCGTATCTATTGTAAACAAAGTTATTGCTCAATAAATAATTAACTTCTACATTTAATTTAATTGGTTACTTTAAACGAACTGAACGTTACGTTCAGGCTGGTCCGTTCCGACGTAGCAACGACATAGTCACGACGTAATAACGATTGACTGCGCACAGAGCGCGTCACTCAATTTATTGTAGAAGCAAGTTAAGCAAGATGATATTATTATTATTCAGGAGGCACGTTAAGCCTTCGTTGCCAGTTGTATGATGATCGTTAAGCGATGTCGACTTCAGGCGACTTAAAATATTTTGACACATGAGTTGTCTATCAACTCTTCTACCAATCGACACTGGAGCAACGTGGTGGAATATGCCCTAGGCCTCCACATACTGGACCATAGTTACTAGGACGATGTCCTAAAATAGGCCCTAGGTATAGAGACTAGTACTTGTAATTAATTTATCTATAAATAAAACAAACTTCAATTTCAATAGATAAAATCAAATCATTCTTAAACACGTTGATCTCTTTTATTTGAGGTTATTGTTGCCAACGCGAGATACGACAAAAACTGATCTATTCATTGACAATGAAAAAGCTTGTTGCTAACAATATTAAGTAGGTATTATTATGTATGTTGCTGTTGTTTGTATGTATAGTTATATTATGATTTCTGGACCTCGTACCCAAGTTGGTAGAGAGTGCCTTCGAAGTGTAGAGTCCTCGCTGTCTTAGGTTCGATACCCGAGTGTAGCAAAGGTTTTTAAGTGGTACTAATAGATAAATTATTTACTGGTACTTAAAAAAAAAAACTCGACTCTTAATTTTTTTTTGGGAGTTAGAGGTACCATAGAGACGAATCCAATGACACCTTATTTATCTTCAAATCTGTCACGCCAATTGGGCTGTATAGCACGTCAAAGAAATAAACATACAAACATACGACCGTAAAACATTACTCTCAGAACTTAGTCGGTTAAAAAGATGTATTTATAATCATTATGATTATTCAGTGTACAACACATTTCGTAGGTCATATTTTAAATCGACATTGAATATAGTCGTACTACCTACATAATAAAACACTTCGCAACACATAAAATATTCCAAATAGGAATTCAAATCTGTCGGACGAAACATTCATGGCATGTCCGTTGTTCCTTCCTCTTAAATCATTGGGAATGAATGAAATATCAGTTAGCATCGAGCCGAAATTGCGGTCAGGGTTCCGTTGGAATTACTCCGAAATTGTTTTGAAATATTCTGTTCTGAAAGAAAATCGCAATATTTTTGTAATAGGTATATTACATGGACTATTATTATTTACATAGAGACTAGACCTGAACAATATAAAAAATTACGTTTATCATACACTTTTAAAAGCATTCTCCAAATACAATGTTTTTCTAATTCATAATAATCCAAAACATATGCACAATTCAAATGTCTATAGGAGGAGAGAAGGAGAAAAAAAACTTAAAAAGTGTAACCGATTCTTACAAAACAATTGTATGATATTCGTTGCCATCCNCAGATTCAGCTCGACCCCCCTCCTTTATAACAGCCTCAGATAATAATCAGCCTACACAGTAGAATTGGTTAATTTTCCGTTCTTCCATTCTTGTACGGAACCCTAGTAAGTGAACGAATGAATGTGCCCAAAACTATTTAGTATGCCGGTCGCTTCGAGTGCAGATAATTCTATAAAGTGGACGATGATCCCTCTTGTCGAATCTTAATTGAGGTGGACGGTCTTGACACATGATTATATTATACGTATAGAGTCTCAGATTACATTTAATAAATTAGTGTATTGTAATGATGCAAAATAATCGCTTTAAAATATGTTATAACGTAATTAATGTTGTTAAATATTTGATGTTCGTTAGGTGTACGATATTAGTTCGTGATAACTGAAATAATTGTTTTTAAATTTGAATTTCAGTTTCCAACTAATGTCAAGCATTTATTGCGAGTTGTCATTATACAAAATATAATACACATGTTGCCGTTTTGGCAAAGAAGATATGAAATGAGTTACAATATGACTTTAAAAAAATAGACTAAGCCCGAAATTGTGCAACTCATATTTGTATATTTACCAAATATTTTCGATCGAGTCGAATCGAATTGGGTTTTTTTCTTCGTCTTATGATCTAATAATAGCTGTATTAAAAATGTCTCGCTAAAACTTTGATTAAACAATATAAATTACGTTGTTTAAATCTAAATAATCATTTCTATTATATCATTAACGTTCGCATCTCGGTGTCTGTATGATATTAAGTCTTGTGGTCTGGGGCCGGCTCGGTGCGCTATGTTCACGGTGACGCGGTGAATTAGTTAAGCTTAAGAAATATTTACGCGTGTGAATGTTTTTTTAATTCTTGTTACGATGTTGTCATACGTCGTTTAGAACTTATTTTAATGGGACATCGGGAAGTGAGGTGTAGTTTAATATGTTCTGGAATAAATAAAGCAGATTTTTTTCTCTATATACCATGAAAATTAAAAAATATAATATGTTTTTACACACTTAAGCACGTAGTTTTGTTTTAATCTACTCCTAATTCGTAAAGGTACTTTGAAATGAAAGATAACAAAATGGGGTAAGAAACTTCACTGTAACATGAAGGGTGTTAGGGTGTATATGTTTATATGTGTATATGTATTATAGTGTGTACTCTAAGGCAGTCTCTCGTTTTAGCGCTAGAGAGGTTTTATATGAAATAATATATTATATTATGTAATAGTAATAGTAATATTGTCACGAGAGTGGGTTGGGGATAAGAGTTAAAGGCCGGTACCTCTTAAGAACTTTATTCACTCACTGGAGTAACGCACACAGCAAAGTACGAGAAACGCACA
>LGAG01000012.1:451758-462452 GCA_001278395.1 Lerema accius
AAACAAAATTGTCGCTTATCGCTACTAGTCGACGATGAGGCAAGTTATTGTTAACTTATTTGATTGTAAATGACCGAACGATCGGATTATGGATCTCTATGGTGATTTGGTTTGATGGCAGAATGACAGGCGAGGAAACAATTAGCGCGCGAATACCTTAACGACTAGTATGCTTATATTAACGTGCATATAAAAAAATGTAAGAAAAGTTCGTAACATATGGTCTTCTAGATAGTAGATAAGTGGTCATTGCCGTCACAGGTTACATGTTTAACGAAACCTATATTTTTTATATTACAGCCGTCATCACATTTTTGCCGTCGACTGTACTATTGCGAATTCTCAAGTTCTTCGAGTATCACCTGTAAAGAGAATTAAATTTAATGATTGATAGTGCAGGGTTAAGTTAAGGGAAAAACAGAGCTATATGGCTTTGCATTGCAAAAGAAGCGGTAACACAAAAGTCCACCAAAAAAGAAAACACGTCCACTATACCAAGAGTTTACCATTAACAAGAGAGTCGACGGTAAATATGGCGTAATACGTAGGTATGTACGTAATACCTCACAATAAAATTTGGTTGATTTATTCTTAAACATTCAAACAAAATCTTATTTCAAGTGTGAACGAGATCACGAAAAGCAAACAAGTCTAGCCGCAGCTTAACTTTTCACATTTATATTCAGGGTCGTCACTAAGCTTAAAAATATATTCTTTTACATAATATAAAGAAAAATTTTCTCAAAAGCCAAAACATTACTTGATACATTAAGTCGTTATGGCTGAAAAACGCTAAAAGGCGTCACAGATGCGTCGCAGACCAAAAAATACCACAAAAGTTGCATTGCTGACTCTCCGACATTGCGACTGAAACACGTAAAATAACATTTTATAGCCGATATTTGACCATAACATACTACCACTCTGATTATACAAATACACAACCCGACTGAATTGTAATGTGGAAGTCTTTTTTTAGTTCGGTTTATTTTCGTCTGGTCGTTCGCCTATATCGGCCTCAAGAAAAGTTTTAATACAACAAAAGAAAAAAAATATTTAAGTAGATGTCTCCTTCAGAGATGCATTTTTCCTCTCCCTCTCTCGCAGAATGAAGAAAACAAAAAAAATCGAACCCATGTAAGACAGTTTACAGAACTTAAAAATTACATCTAACTCGCTTTTCACTTCGCTTTTTAAACTATAGAATTTCCGTGTCGCAGCAACCCTAACTAATATCGTTGTCTCGGATAAGGAATCGTATGAAAACCGGAACTGGCTATTAGATTAGCATAATGCGTAGCGGAGCCATCGAGGCCACTGAAACCGAACGTGGATTCAGTTGCCAGGGAAACTTGCGTTTTGTTTTGTTTACTGTAAGGTCCTCTTTGTATCCACCTATTACGTGAGCAGTTAAGTCCAAATGGGGGGGATGGCTTTAGTTATTTTGCTGTAAAATAGGCTTAGCTTGTTAACAAAAGCTGACTAGAAGTCAGAAATTAAGTAAATGCTGTGTAATTACCTCTTAGGTCAGTAGAGGTAATTTTTTTTTTAATAGAACTTTCGAAAATCATTATGTAGCATTCAGGTATGTAGGTTCGTTTATAAATAACTTGTGGAAATACAGAAGAATCTTATGCCCGACCGGACTAGAAGTAGACTAATGGGGTATGTTTAACTTTGTATCATTTGTATGTTTCTATGTTCAATTCTTCGGAACGCTTAACAATCTAAACAGTTTTACGGATTAAAACTTCTGAGAGAGGTGTCATTGAATAGCTCTTCTTTATGGGGCAGTGCCGTTAATAATAATTTGCTAATCGGATATTTTATAATCGAATAGATAGTTAAGTTTCAACAAACAATCAAAGTTATTTGCTTACTACAACATTGCAGTGAACTATTGTTATAGATATTGTCAATTTGTCAGTTTATTGCCATTTCCGCTGGATCGAACTGAAAGTGTGTTGCGTATCAAATGAATGCTGAGTCGGCGGTCATGTTGTTTGTTTGAACGTGCTTACTCGAAAAATGGAGTTCATGTTGCGCAATTTGCTTTGCGCGTAGATGCAATTAATGCAATTTTAAAGGTTTTCAACCCATAATGAAGCCGATAATTATATTATGCCCGTTTTGGACTTGGTGTTTTCTCTTATGGAAGATTTGGAGAATTAAAGAAATCTTTATCAACAGGGATAACTCATTATGGGTGCTAAAGGATGGATGATGCAGTAAAGAGTTTAGAGGTAATTGTACGAATGGGGGGGGAGTGGTAGTCAATGGATTATTTTGTCTTATACGACTGGCAACGCATCGGTGATATGTCGTTATACATGGACCAATTCCGCTTACTAAAAGGTAGTTCTACTTTATTTATTTCCGACAGGTCATAAATCACCCTACCATATGTCATTGTCACCGTGTCACCCATGTTAGGTTGAGCCGTGTCATTGGAGAACTTTAGGCCCGTCGTTTGTACGCAGTATTTAGGGTCAACCACCTACGATTAGTAGGTTTCGTCGAAGGCGGTTTGTGGGTACTGTTTGCAAGAGATTTGCGGGAGGCACCTGTCATGGTTTTGAGAAGTGAGGGGAGATTTTGAGAATTTTTTAAGTTTGGGGTTTTTTGGGTCATAAAATAGATTCGTCATGGTTTCGTTTTCATGAAAATGTGTTTAAGTAATTTTTTTTTAATTTAGAATTTTGACTTATTACTCCAAACATTGTAACTGACATTATACTTTCTATTACCCCCGTCTCTTTCAACCGCGGATTTTGTTTACCACTATTTCACATATTGCATAAATTCAAGTGTGTCATTATTAAATATAAAAAAATATATAAATAAATAAACGCTAACACACTCATACTTTCGCAGTAGGATTCACTGTGTCGCGGGTGGCATGGACAACACAAATAACACATCACTAACACCTATGACTAGAGAACAAACATCTGTCACATACATATCTGCTCCGGCCGGGAATCGAACCCGGGACCCCTCGCTTCGCAGGCAGGGTCACTACCAACTATGTTACGGGGTCGTCAAATGTAATTATTATAAGTTAACTGATACATCCTTGTGACAGACAGACAAACCTTATTACGAGGGTCACGTGACACCCTTTACTAACCAGAACCCTAAAAAAGAGCGTCAACTACGCTTGAGCACCGATTTAAAGTATTGTGGACCGAAGATCGTGATTGAATTTACCGGTTTCAGACAGGCTTTCACTTGGTCGAGAGATTTGTCATGGCCATAGATCAGTTTCATCTTGTCACACAGACGTGACGGTAACACTTTGTTTTTAAAAAGAAAAAAGAAAGAAAGAATATATTTATTCTGCCAGTATAAAAAACAGTAGGTATGTGTAAATAATACAAAAAAAAATAATTGTGTTTTTGAAAGTAAGTGATACCTACAACCATACGGAAACAATTATAAGAGATGTTGGGGTTGCGTCAAATCCTTTTTAAAAACTACCATCCAACTTTTTGGACTTAATCAGAATTAGGTAAAATTCTAAGAATGACAACCCTATTTAGAAACGACCGTCTTTCAATAAGCGTAATGCCTTAATCTAAAAGATGTCCGGGTTTTGTCCGGATATTGTTTAAATTTAAAAACCCTTTCCGGCTACCTTCCGGACACCTTCCGGAAGTACTCTGAATTAGGTAAAATCTGAAGAATGGCAACCATAATCACAAGGGCCAATGCCGTCAATTGGAAGGCTGAGGTTAGTATCGTGGTCGAAGTAATAAACAGAGTTGTTGGCTATTCTTCTCCAGCAGACTTCTCCGTGTTACCGAAGAACACAGAGCAGCTCGCGACAGACACTTGCTAAAATCTTCGAGCATAGTTCAGTAGGAATTTTATCTTTATCACTTATACTGCTAAAGGTTTATCTGCTTAAAGAACCAAATGCTTTTTTCATGCGAATAAAAAGTTAAGTAAATTAACAAGTGTATTGAAAGAATATCAATACAAAATCGCAGCCTGAATAATTAGTGAACTTTGATGATGCTCATGAAGACGTGTGAAGTCTGTCATTTTAATTCGGCCAGCTTGAAAGCTGTACTTCTCACTTTGAGAGAAGAAATAAGTCCAGCTGTGGGACAAGTATGACAATTGTTATGGTAATATTGGGATATTTACATATAGACAAACATAATCCTTCCTTACGTTATAAAATCCTTAATTATACTTCTATTATAGAAGGAATGTTAAAAACTAATTTAAGGAACCATATTATGGTTTAAGTATGTCTATTGAATGTCATATGGAGTATTATTATTTAACTTCATTATATTGATTTTGTATATTTAACTGAATGAGGTAAATCTCTGTACCTATAGTGCTCTGTAGACCACTGTGATATTAATTTTCTGTTGTATCATCTGTGTGGCGAAGATTGAAGAAAGTTTTTTCCTTCCCGACGTGGTAGGTGAAGGAAATAAAGTTTACCATACGGTTTACGTACACGTTTATTATGAGTTTTCATCTTACAAGGTTTTTTTTTTTAAATTTATTGTTTAAAGAGTTTGTCGCTAAGCGACCACATCGTCTCGTTATTCAGCAAATAATACAACACAACATATAAATATTTCAATTACAATCATTAGCATAATTATTTCATGCATAAGTCGGCTAATTTGACCAGCACTCCAGCTTCCTCGGACTTCGGAGATAAGTACTACGTAGCCAGTATTATAGACTTTAGTACACCCCCACTTGAATAATGATGAAGTGAAGTGTTTTAGCGGACTATTATTATATCAACAAATTGTATAATTCATTAAATTACACCAGTTTCTAAAGCGCTTTTACTGGTTAAAGAAAACTTAACTAGTATGCAGTCACGAATGCAAAGTTTATAAAGGTGTCAATGCAAATTCCAGTTATTTACATGAATAGATATCATATACAAACCTATATAAATCTCATTAATTGCACTTGCACATTACAAGACGATGTGTGCGTAATCTCTCACCAAGCTGCGGTACGAATTAAGGGCTGTCACTCACGAAGATTAAGTATAACAAACAAGTGTTAATTGAAAGTCCGACTTATAAGCAGTCCATAATTAGCTTCAGGATGTGTTATAACAATAGCAAACATATTAAAAAACAACTAAAAATAATCATATTTATTTTTAAATAGTCTATGAGATTACTGATGTAATTTTCAGGAGTATAAATTTTCTAAAAGCAATAATCATCATAATGTTTTCTTAATAAATCCACGTGTGTCAACCCTAAAAAATGTAGAAGTAGAAGTGTAAATGTTCAGTTTTGTTAGGAAGCTCTTTGTATTTACTCTTGTCGTTGATCAGGGGCGTGTTGCAAGGTGACTGTCAGCATGATTGCACAATACCTAAACGAACGCCGAGCGGCGCGGGCGCAGCGAGTGACTGATTAAGACAGATTAAAATGAAGCGGCCACGCTTTACTGAACGGTTAGGACAATTCCAGATCCGAGTTACCAATCATTCATTCACAGATCTTATTGAGTATTTTTTGGTGTTGTATTCGGTGGGAACTTATGTGATTAGTTTCGGAAAATTTTACAAGAAATCTGTTCATGACGATTTGGTTGAAATGAAAGTGAATTTACCTGCTATCGCATGTTAAAGGAAAAAACCATATTTCATATTAAAAACTCTTAAAACAAAAGACAGACACACAAAGCTCTAACTTACAATACGTAAATGTTATTCTGTCTGGTGTCAAAAGAATTAAAAGAATCAATACATTATTGATATTTGCGTAACATAACTAGTAACTTGCTAAACTAGTGTGTTTTTATATTCCTATTTTAAAGACACATATATTTTTATACATATCGTTACTCGGACTTCGATTCCGGATGTAACACGAATTGTCCGTAACAAATCCAAACACATGGGCACTCTAATTAAAAGAGATGCCGGCAGGTCAATGACATCGGCCTTGGCATTGCGACGCCGCCAGTTACATCACCGCGAGCTGTCAATAGGACGCACTTATACAGAAGTGACCCATTTACTGATTTTAACTTGCTTTTATGGAAATAGACGATGAAAGCAGACTAGCGACGTAAGTCAGCGTTGCCCATGCATATTAATAATGTTAATGTATCAACAATGCGTTGCTAGGTGAGAAAAGAAAGGACGTTTTATAATATATACCTCGCCTGTTTCAGCTAGTCTAACGATAAGTTACGAGTATTTAAATCAAATCAATTTAGAAAAAATGAACCGTCACGTGTACAGGTTTTCTGAGAAAGTTTATATTAGTGAGGCTAGTGGAAGGAAATACATTTTAAAAGTCACAAATTAGCAAGAACAGATACTTGTCTGTCTTATAAATAGCTTCTTTGCCAGAATAAAGCTTAATTATTTAGCTCAGTAAGCAGAGCCCATTAACTAGGTTATGAGGTCACTTAGGTCTTTTTCGTTGATACAGATACCGTAATTGTCTAGTACATAGTATTTACCCATCGGTAAATAAATAAATTAACTCTTCCTAAATTATTTATTGGTTGTAGTTGAATAAACCATCCCATTTTTTACTTATCCTGTCGACAAACATTGGTTTTAGGTAAATAATTATTCGAGTTTAAGTAATTTAATTTGTTGGACTTGAATGTCTGTCATATATTAAATCGTGTCGTGAACCGTGTTGCTGTGTGACAACTTTTGTAATATCGCGAGTCATTTGTCTTTGTAAACTAGTCAAGTGACTACCTTACTAATTTATGTTTTTTAATTTGGTTAATTATTGTTATTGCTTTCATATAGCATAACATCGTCCGCTAGGTGAAGAAAATTGGGCAATTATTGTATGGGAAAATATAATGTTATAGTTATTAAATTTGTCAGTTTTATAACCGTGGGATATTTTAGATACAAATGTTTGTTTTGACTATCTTGACGGCCGTGGCGGTTCCACTATGAAGCTATTAACGATGTTTAATTTGATTCTACTAAAGAACTTTCAGTTTTGTTAGTTTGGTAATACACTTGTTAATATATTTTTCATTAGAGAACTAGACAGACATTGTTCTGCAGCAAATGATGTCTCTTTTAATTTGATTAATTTTACTCACCAGGTACTCCTGAATTTTCATATATCTTTAGTAAGTTATAATATATTTTCCGGGGTGTTTCCTGCCGATTTCTAAGAGCTGGAAGAGGGTGCAGCTAATACTCTAATAGGGGTAGTTCGATAAAAAAATAGGTAGTTTTGTCTACAAATAACATGTATATTGTATACCAAAGAGTTTATGGAAATTACAAAACTTCAATAACAGATATTTGTGGACTTCAATTTGGCTGGTTTACATTTAATACTAAGTACATATCACAGCTTTAGGAAAAGGGGGTTCTATTAATAACTGTGATTGTCAGAATGTGGGTGGGTGTTCTTAATCAAGGTATAAAATAATAAACAATTAAGAGATGATTTGGCATTAATTTACAATAACTCAAGCATACATCGTTACTATGTAAATTTAACCACAGTAAATGGTTATATTAACAATAATATTACAATGATTACACCGCAGAATAAGGTGTGAGATTAATTTGTGCGATTATTAATTTAATTGCCACGCAGATTTTCTCACGAAGTTTTCCTTCGCCGAACTCATAGGGAATGAATACCTACCTACCTTTCAAGATAATTAATGATTAGTGGACCCGGCCTCGCTTCGCTTCGGTAAACCTATGCCCAAACGAAGGTAAAAATTTACCTCTTACTACATCAGCTATCCGCCAGTGAAAGTCTCGTCAAAATCGGTTCAGCCGTTTCAGAGATTAGCCGAATCAAACAGACAGACAGACAAAAATTTGATACACATACCGTGTATACATAAGTATGCATTTAGTAAAAATTTAATGTTAAAGCAGACACTTCAATTTTGTTTAGTTGTATAGATAGATGTATAGATAGACTAAATTCCCTTTTTAACATCTTATTGTATAGTAATCAATAATTGTTGATACGGTTATATAATATCCTAGGTTGATATAATATCTTAGCGTGCGTGTATTTGTCACTGAAGGCCTAAACGCTAAATACCTAGTAAAATGAACGTCTTATAAATTGTAAAATGAACTATAAAAGTATATGAAAAATGAAGTTCATAAACGCCTGATGTGAACTGAGGGATCAAATAAAGTGTAAAAGACGAAATAAATATAAAAGAGATAGCTAAAATCTATTATTTACACACCACAAATTATACAGTGAAATTACAACGAAGAAGTAAATAATTTCTATATGAAATCTAAAATTGAAAAAATACGCACTAGATTCATTCAATCCAATCATAAATCAGTTAAACCACTCCGGTCGAGATTACATCTCCGACAAATTGTAATAGTCAAATATGTCAAACAAACAGAATTATGGTCGGTCAGAATCTATAAATTTCGGAGGCCGATGTTCAAGGTTCCCATTTAGAGTACGCCAAAGTGCTCCGTACAGTCAAAACAAACATCCCAAACTTGTATCATAAACCAACTGACAAACATATCATATTTTTCCGTAAATATAATTATAGATTCATGATAATGTCATAATTAAATGTTGGCGGTTGAATTTCAAATTCAATTCTACTAGACACGGCTATTCTGATTTGAACTTAAATTCGAAATTGAAGTAGACACGGCCATTCTGACAATCTAGTAGTCATAATCTGTCAGCTAGGGATATTGGGCAAGGCTGTAATCGAATGCTTGACATAATACGTTCTGGTCTTATTTCGACCACAGAATGGGTCCTATAGTTTTAATAATTAGATAGACTAGTGTAGTGAAGTACCCTCTAGACCTCCACAATTAGTTAAAACGCGTCTGGACAAAAGTGATTAATTAAGGATGATAATGTTAAATTCTTTAAATAAATATTTTAATGTTTTGATCATGTTTAGTCAGTTTTACCTAATTCAAATGTTGTTTTTGTTTGTCCACAGGTAGAAATACGATATTGAAATGAAGTTTTGCTTTACGACGGCGTGGTGATATAAAAAGTGGATCTGGTTTGTTTATAAAATGTCGGTTATAAATATCTTGCATAAATTTTAGGGTCATTATGTAGTAGGAGCGGAGCGACTTATGGTCGTTATATGAACATCTTCATCAATCCTGATATATTTGAACATTAGGTGTTCTATCACAATGACAAGGATTTGTGTATCTTTGAGATTTCACCCTCTATAACAAAAAAGCATTTCGAGCTAGGCTATATAACGTGTGCAAATTGCAGTTAGGTAACAGAATCCTCTAGAATATTCTATCAAAGCCTCAAGAGTCAAAAAATCTCTGGAATGGTCAGGAATGGAAAAATGGTTTTTCTGACATAGTAAGTTTTAGTATCTACATGAGATAAACATTACAAACGTTTTTTAGTTTTTTCGGAACTTTATATAATCATAAGGAAAAGCATTTCATTTTTGGTCGTGTTTTCAAGTATTTCCTAGGTTTTAGTTATATGTATATAGATCTATGCTTGTTGTTTTATTAATTCGAGTGTTCGGGTATCGAACCCGTCTGTAAGTATGCAAACTTATGCAAAAATCCAGTTTCTTTTTTGGTCCAACCAGGGGCCGCTTTAGATAGTGTTGCTAAGAGAGTTCTTGTCACTAATTCATGGAAAATTACCACCTTGACGATGAAATTATTCACATTTTTGACTGTTAAGAAGAATCAATGATTTTCTGGACTGAAGGTATTGCCACGTACATTGTTGGTAAATATAACTTTTTTTTCTAACTGGTACACAGCCTTATGAATTGAGCCACCTTTTACTTTCTACATGTCTGTCTGTTTGTCTGTCTGTCCGTCTTCGACTTAGCTCAAAGATCCTTAGTATTAGAAATAGTAGTAGTAGTAGAAATAAATTATTTATTTCTCGCTTACACAATCAAGTTGGATATCGTTAGTTATGTGGCCCGCCTGATAAGTGATTCCTTAAAAACATGTGAAGAAATACATAAGTGTCAGCTGGTATAGTTTTTGAAGTTTAAAGGAAAACTATAGCAAATACCTAGATTACTCGTAACCTGATTTACACTTAGCAAATATTTTATAGCTATACCTACCCATAAAGCATCCATTAAATTAAAAATCATAGTCATCCATCCAATAAATCGCATAATTATTAGTTAGCCGATCGAATACAATTACATTCAACTGTAACGATCCATCGAATCTATGAACAGTTGTCAACATACGCATATTAACCTCAAACGGCTGTATTTGGGTCAAAACAACTTGATTTGAATGCGTGCGTTGCAGTGATTTTTGCTGATGGTATTAGTTAGGTAGAGTTGTTTGTTCATTTTGTGTTGCTAAGTGACTGTAGCTTGGCAACTAAACCTCCTGGACGGAAAAATAAAAACCAGAGTAGTAAAAATTGGTGGAGGGGGATGGGGCGTTAGTTCTCACTCCGTATATATTCATCAAGTTGTTTAGGCTCTGTATCAGGGTTTCCCAACTAGTGGGGCGTAGAGAGATGTCAAGGAGGGCAAAAAGCGTTTGTTTTTAAAAAAAAAAAAACCACTATAACAAATAACATTACAATGTAACATTCACTTGATAAACACAAAATTAATGATTAAAAATCAAATGTCAATTTGTCGACCTCTGTTTCTAAACCCGACGACGTCAATCGCAATTTATAGGAGTTTAAACTCTTAAATTTGTTAGTGAAATA
>LGAG01000012.1:462828-477943 GCA_001278395.1 Lerema accius
AGAACCAGAGTAGTAAAAATTGGTTTTAGTTTAGCGGTAGTTTGATCTCATAACGGAAACGAATACAATGACACTCCGTATATATTCATCAAGCCGTTTAGGCTCTATATCAGGGTTTCCCAACTAGTGAGATGTAGTAACTAGTTCCCAACTAATAGATGCCAAGGAGGGCAAAAAGCGTTTGCTTTTTAAACAAATAATATTATACTGTAACATTCAATTGATAAACACACAAAATTAATGTTTAAAAATCAAATATCAATTTGTCGACCTCTGATGTCTGTTTGTCATCAATTGCAGTTTATACGAGTTTCGACTCTTTAATTTGTTGATGACGTATTTATAGTCTGGGGAGCCTTAAAGAAAGAAATCTTGGGAAACTCTGTTCTAGAATGTGCCAAATAAATGGATGTACATCTATATAGTTGTCAAAAGACGGTCGATAACGTCTAAAGAGTCTGTAGCAGATTTAGATTGCCTACAAAATGTCCTGACGACATCGATATACTTATACAGATCAGCCGAAGTCGTTAACCGCTGGGTTATCTCAGTTTTTTGCAGATAAGAATGTCCGGCGTGCATACCTACTAATTAATTATTAGCAATCGGTTATTAAGCAAAAAATGTCTTTACTTCGACCGACCTCGCGTTGGTGGGTCCGTGCAAATGGAAAAAATATACGTCAAATGAAAAAACTGGTCAAGTGCGAGTCGGGTCCGCGCACAGATGGTTCCGTACCGTTATCTATAAAAACCGGTGAAAAGTCACGTTATAGCTGCAACAGAAATACATCCTCTGTAAAAATTTCAGCTGTCTACCTTAGTGAAAGTCGGACGGACACACAGACATACAGACAAACAGATAGACAGACAGACAGAAAGACAAACAGACAGATAGACAGACAGACAGATAAACAGACGAACGTATAGACAGACGAACATATAGACAGACGAACAGATAGACAGACAGGGATAGGCAGACAGAGAGCCAGACGGATAGCAGACACTTAGTACCTAATAGGGTCCAGTTTTACCTTTGGGTACGGAACTCTAAAAGTATAATCACGTGGTCAGATATTTTCGGGATTAAACTGACAGCCCACATACATTATACGTGTTGGAATATGTCTTATGTTGCTCCATACAATGTATTAATTTTTTCTCGTGTCGTGAATACTGTAAAAGCTATCACTAATCCGCAGTTGTTAATTATTGATGACAGCGATATCAGAGATCTGAAGTGGGATTGTCTTGTTCAGCAAATTATTGTTGTCTGTCTTTTGTTTTATCACTTAAAAAAAAGTATTACATAACTTAATTTGTACTTTTACAACAAATTAAAATTCGTAATTGTTGTTGTCTATTCAAGGAACTCTACTGTTTTCGAACTCGATTTATTAAACGATTTTATTTACCTGTATGTTGTACTGTCGCTTGCAATCATACAATCACACTCGAACACACATCTGGAACGAGGTCAGATAATAATTGTTTGTCACACGAGAGTTTTGGACTTGACTGTACCGTAGTACCGTGCAGGCTGTGTTGAATGTGTGTGTGTATTTAGAATTAGATACATAAATGCACTTTTATAATGAGTATTTTTGTTTTATAGCATCCAAAAATGCCACCGTCTTCTGCCTTTCATGGACATCTGTGACTAACTTCGTGTAGGTCTGTAGGAAGAGCGTTAGTTAGTAGGTGCTGTTAATGATAGCTTGTTCATTCTTTCATGAGGAGACTATAGTGTAAGTACGAGTAGTAAATACGAGTAGTTAATGTAATTAGGTTAGTATTTATCGCACTCAAAGTTGGTGCGTTGCTACAATTGAAGACAGATAAATATAATAAACCAAATTAAGGCGAGATCAAACATCCAGAATTTTCAGATTCTGCATTTTCTGTTGCGGAGAGCGGGGTTGAAAGAGCCAGCGGTAATACTTCACTATCGAAATTACCCCTGGATCTTCCTACCCCGGTCTTCTCTACTGTCAGTGTTAATTTAAAATCTCACACATTCCTGACGTCTACACTAGACTCATAGAATTCAAAATACGATTCCTGATGCGAATTCCGAACTTTTGCGCTCGATCTAAAATTACCGTCCTTGAACGTAATTTAAACTTAACATACTGTAGAGTATGCGTATTTTACTATCAATATACGTACTCTTAAACAAGCTTCAAGGATGCTTAAACGACAATACAGGGTACCAGCTTTAACAGAGAACTTTTATCTGCTTAAATCAAGTGTTACTTGCTCCAAATACCTTTAAATTGAGACCGCGATCCGATAGTAACCGCGCCTTTCGGATGATCGCACATTAAATACTATTGCGTGAGAAAAGTTGCGTAGGATATTGTCGAGCCCATAATTACTTTGGCGAAAGACAAACAAAATGTTGACATGACATGATATTGAATTAGGTCAGCTGTCGAAGCAATGTTGATGTTGAAATTCTAGGTCTAGGTTTTTTTTGGATGACTTAAAAAAACAACAAAATTACTAATCGATATTTTTTATAGGAGTAATTATTTTGGTAACTAGCTGAAATAAGGCTTAAAACTGTAAATTATTCATGTGTACATGATAGTAGCCAGTTAGAAAGAGCATAATATGATTTGTTGTGGGTGATATGTTTTTATTTTTTAAATCTATGCCTTATACTGCGCAATACAGATCTTTTCACTTGAAAACTTGAACTTTTTCACTTACAGCAGTCGTTTTCATTACGTCTAAATATGGATTACAATAATAATAAATAGTGAATTCACCTATCAATAATTTGTTCATGTTATGAAATTTATATTACGACCTATATTAATTGCAGTAAAGAATTATTCTTAGTGTACGACAAGCCTTCTCGTCACCAACCGGATCTGTCCGATATGTGGCGTACAGGTCACACCGAAATATACGCAGTAGTTCTGATTGCAATAACTTGATTGCAACTTTGTTACTATCTCTATTGGAAACGATTGCCGTTATGTTATTTAATTATGTTGAACAGTCAAATCGGTTTCGATGTTTTAATTTGAATTTATTTTTACTTGCGATGTTATTATATTTTATTGTATACATCCTGCCGATTAAATGTTAATAGTGTAGACAAGGAAGATACAGTGGAAATGTGCGCATAATGTTATCGAAACTAATCAAAATACAGACATATAAAGTACACCTATACATACATATATTATTACTTAGTTAGTTACTGTTGCTAACAGTTAGTTTAACGTCGAAGCGCTCATAGTCCAGCGACTTACGTCGATCCCAAGCGATCGACAAAACTAAGCAACTGCGGGCGCGGTCGAAAAGAGGATGGAGGACCCTAATAACAAAAGGACATCGATCATTTGTGGCTTCTCGTGGCCGTTATGCTCAGAATAAAGTAAATATATCATTATTTCTTTTTTTTTATTTTACTAAGCTGCGTCTTATATTTTTGTAGCCACTTAAATATTTAAAATGTTTATATTTATTAGTTTATATTATGATATTTTTTTCCGTTTGGTGACACTTTTTTAAGGTTGCCATGTTCAACAAAAAACATTATGAGAATTGAGATATTGAGAATTTAAAATAATAATTATTTAGCACTATTAAGTTGCAATTGTAATAAAAATAAATTAACTTTCTTTTAGTTTAAGGCTGAGGTTTATTTCTGTGCTCTATACGAAAACTTATGGCAGTTAATTGATATTTGTTTCTAGCAACACTTGTTGCAAACTTTGCAATAATTTCAAGGCCGCCGGGCCAATCTGTCAGTGTCATGTCATGCCAAGTTATTCATTCTGTTATTCGCTTTGTGTTTTTCATCGTCAATATTTTCTTAGTGCGCTATTATTGATACCGTACAACTTCGCTTCTACAATGGATACCAATACTTGTTCTTGTGATGATCCTGGCAATTCTCTGGACACCGATACTTTCACTCGTGACGACCCTGGCAATTTCTCTGGACACCGAAAACAATCTTAACGTTACGTCTCGAGCATGGACACCGACTTTGCTAATCCTCGTCTGCTCACGGGCTCGGCCGACGCGATACCATTTCAACCTATACCTGTGCCTGAAGCTGGACAGCTGTAGATAATTAGATGTTTGAATTGCGGAACGGATGTCACGTACCTAAAGAAGGAGACATGGCCCGGTACTAGTGCAAGTTATATCCATAATATCGCAATGGATTGATCCGTTACAGGTATTTTAGCAATTAATTATATTTGTGTCACATTGTACAGCTTTTTCGATTATAGTAATATTAAATTAAATACTATTTTAATACTTTTATTGCAAATTGAAAATAGCAGGATATATTTTTTTATCCTTGCTGGACGTTAGCAGTGCATCAATCCAGCAACAACATGCAGTCACAACCTTCAACACCATAAACTAGCGAACCCATAATCAACATGTTTGCATTAGTTGTAGATGTTCACTTGCAAGAAAAAGATGTATCATATATTTTACTATTCACTTCAACAAACCTTTTTTTAAAATACAATTGATATAAAGATATCCCTTGAATTGATAGAAAGGTAGTAAGCAGTTTACATATAACTTACAAAAATATTTTGTTGCAGTTGAAAGATGCAAATCAAATCTGCCATCCTTACTGGCAGCGCAGTGATAGGGCTGCATCCAGATTAACACTTCCAGAACCTCCATTGCAGATGATTACCTTACCTAATATAAGAAGCGATTCAGGATTCCAGCTCAATGTATTTTCTTGAGTGTGATTCAGTGGAAAGATTAGCTGTTCCTAAAATTATTTACAGCTTTAAATTATTTTTATAGTATAAAGAAAACGATAATGTGTCAGGAGCAATTAAAAGTTTTAACTTTATAGTTGGCCGAAGTACAGTGGGTTGCTGTGCTCATGTGAGTGTGCGATCAAAAGTAAAATTACTTATTATCCAAATTATTTGCTCTTTAATTACAAAAAACCCAACACACTCCTTCTAAGCCACCCCATGTTTCTGAAGGCTCGTTAAGCAGTCCGCCCCGGTAGGTATGGTTAGGTGACAGACGTTAAGCCTTGTCGGAAGCCTATGCAGCTTAGCAACATGGTGGTTGCCCTAGGCCTCCTCAGTTAATTAATGGGTTGAGGTCAAACTCAACCACTCTCTCTCTCTCCGCTTAAGCCCACCATTGAAATTCTGCAAGAGCCATTTTAGTGAGTAGTCCAACTACCTACTAACCATCTTGCTACTGTTGTATAACTCGTGGATACAACTATTATCTGTGTGTTATCAGTAAACCGCCTAAAATATCGCCAGGTCAAGTCAGAGTGCAGCACGTGACTGGAACGTTCGCAGTCTGTATGTTGGTAACTTTGAACGTAGGTCATGATCGAATTATATTATCGACGAAATATATTGCCATAGGTCCTGGCTTGGTTATTTATAGGCTGCACCTATATAATTATATGTTTTGTAGCCTATATATTTATACGAAAAGGGTTTGATTTTGGGTAACGTTTTAACTTTACAAGCACATAATGTATGTTTAAGATTTGAGTTACTACGAAGAGCATTAGGTATGCTAACTTTTAGGCATATTATGTGTTATAAATACATGTTATTTGGAAAAGATATGGAAACTTATACAGTCCCAGATTTCCTCGTAATGGTGTTTTCTTAAAAGTTCACTAGATGGCGCTAAGCATAGATTTATTTCCTGATATAATAGATGGCGCTGTAACGAAGTCCATAATACTGATATTATCAATGATATATGATAATATTAATATGTATTACTTTCTCATATAAATAATTAATTATATCTAACTCGTATAAAATAACATGAGACATTAATTATACTTATGATCATAATTATAAATCAATAAAAAGTCAGGTGCGAATTATAATAAATTGTTTTTTTACATGATATGCTAGCTTTTTTGATACGTGTATACGCCCACTTCGCTTTCAATATTTCATTTACATAATTATTAAACGTTTGGTTAGTAATCCCCGATAAAAAATGTATTAGTGCTAATGAAATTTCTAGATCTTTCTGGTAATTGAGGATTGTAGGATAGAGGAACAAGATTAACGACGAACTTGGCAAAACTGTAGTTTAAAATTCGCAACAGAACCAAAGTTTTTCATTACACAATCTTTTACAAACGTTCGCGGTAATACCATGACATTAATCAAATGTCCTTGTTTTCCAAAATTTTAGGTCCAGGGACGGCAATTAAGATAAAGGCAACCTTAATAATTGGTATACATTATTATTTATAGCATGCATATGTCAAGGAATGCATTGCCGCCAAAAATCTGACCAATTAAAGCTTCTATACTTTTTTCGAATCCGGAAAATTAATCGATTAATTTGTTCGATAAATATCGTCGATGTATACGTTATCGGTATTCGAAACATTTTTTAACATAAATGATTTCCTTTACTATTAGATTTTCCTCTGAAAATATAAAACCGTTTATAATTGATTTTCGTTCAATTCAATATGGCTTGCCTATGCCGAGCTATTTAACAATTCTTTATGCCCATATTATAAAATTGATTTGAATTGTTTGCATACATAGGTACCTATGTAAATTCTAAGTTCTAATGTAATCGTGACAAACATTTGTTTATTTATCTGAATTTTTAGAATACATCTAAAATATCCTAGTAGTTATATACGTGTTTGCGTCGTATAAATATGTGTGTGTGTGTGACGGATTTGCTAGGAAAAATTGATAACTCCATTTATTGAAGTTTGGGACTACAAGAAATGACTCATTCTGACGTTTCTATTAAACAGTTAAACAAAATTAAAGTTCGAAAGACAAAGTTTAGACTGTTATTTCATTCACAATCTTAATGCGATGGTTACAATTTCTCCAATTGATAATTTTTTTTATGAAGTTCAATAAGTAATCTTTTTCTGAAATCCATAAGTATCTAAGTAGTTTTACGAATTATTTAAATCTTTTATCGTAATAGGATCAAGGGCCGACTATTTGAAAGTAGACATCTTACGTCTCGCGTGCCATAACAAAACTCACCGACAAATGCCACTCGTCTTTTAACACAGCGAAATATTTTTGTACACATCACTCCACATCAGTTGGAATTGGGTTGTACATACTGTTATTGCTCAGTATTCTGTACTACAACGAGCTTGGGTCTTATAACTGAGGAGGCCTCGATCTTCGTCACGCCCAGTACGTATTGGCGGAGGGGTTAGTGGTTCTCGCTGGAATGTGGGAGTGAGAGTTCCGATATACCTATAGGTGTGAGCGAGAGATATGATAAAATGACTGATGACGTAGTTTGCACGTTTGTAATGGTCCAGCTATAGGCTGTGAGTCTTCCACGAAATGACTAGGATAGGTACGGAGTACTACTTATACTTAATTTGAACTAAGACTTGGTTAAGCCAAGTTTGAGCCTCAAACTTTGAGGACGCAACAAGGCGTTGTCATCGCAGAACAGAAGAAAAGAGTACTGGTCGTCAAGGAAAATGACGAATCGTTTGGCGGCTGACTCAAGCCAAAGGATAGCTGGCCAGCTAACATAAACCCGACACAATCATAACATCGTCTATTTACGTTTCCTTGATACTCTACTCTAATCTGATGAGATGCAGACGACGCATATAATTTTTATTTTTATTGCAGCCCGGTGTACCGTAAATGTAGGGCGGTGTCACAATTTGTGAGCTGACGCATGAATCTCAGTGTCTTCAGTTCCGTGGAGGTCGTTCCGATTATAACACGTCTATTAACAAGACAAACGACCGGCTGAAAGGGATAATTTAGCCGATGAAAAATGAACGCGCTGGAAATTTAAATGTTTACGGATTCTGTTTTTAACTGCATTTGATATTTTGACTGTACTCTATTGTGTTCCACTGGTTCTTTGGAAGTCTTGAGACAACTTCGCTGCATTGCTTCAATACAGATTAGTGTAGGGGAGTTGTCGGCAAACTTAGTAGCCAAAGAGCCAAAGATTACCATTACAACAAAAGAAATGGGAGCATACTAAATTTCATTCTATTTTTAAATGAATATATTTTTACGCCTTTCCTGGATATTAATGCTAGAGCCATACTTAACGAGCCAAAGAGCCACAAACATCTTCGGAGCTTCACCTTATTGACCACTGTTCTAGGGGTATAGTAGTTAAGTAATTATGAAAATTGATATCTTGTCTAAAGTAGCAGAATGTACCCCACGCCTCAACATAATTATCTGAAACTGTTCTATGAAGTAAAGATGTGTACAAGTGGTGCAATGATCGTCATCAATTCGTTACCAATTCGAACATTCCTGCACCCTCACTTAAGCATTTGGAAACCACTACACACGGAATCCTGTTGTGAAGCTATCAGTATCTAGTATCTTTAATTAATACGGTTAATAAGCCGCGTGAGATTTCTATTGGTTAGTGTAAGCACAATGTAGCGCGGGTGAATGTTGCAATCGTGAGCCAGCTTCCGGTGGGCCGCGTCGCCCACCCGTGCCCACGATCCTAACACCTTAACGACACAGTAACCCGGTAATGATTTCGACCAATTACCAGCCCACTTTAGGGCATGGGTCTTGGCTTGGCTCTTGCGTTATATTTTACAGCACCTACAACTTCAGTACCAATTATGGAAAATGACTACGTTGTTGCATTTGCCCAAAAATCTATAGAGCTCTCAACCCACGAAACTCCTCGTGTAAATCTCTTCAAAATTTTCAGTGTCGTTTTTAAAGCCAGATTTCGTAAAAATACTGAAAGACCGGGCTTACGTTGTTCTGCGACATATTTTATTCTAAAGTTTGGGTCATTCTTAGTTTTCCATATCAGGTCAGGTCCACGTCAGGTCAATCACCTTAAAGTTTCGTATACCTTTGGTACCTACACGCTCTTTACAATGGACATCGTGTGCTATGACGGCATATAAAGACTTCTAATAGTGCTGGTCCTTTGGAGTAGGTCAACATCAGCACCATGTATCGGATTCAACTGTAATCCTAAATCTCTTACGTTCCCTCTAAAATACGTTACGATAATTTTATTAAAATCCATCAAACCCAAACTGTCGATTTGATGATGATGTAGGAATCAAGAAATACTGGTTCTACAGTATAAGGTAATATAGTTTATGCTAACAGCATTGAATTCGAACCTTAATTCGCCGAAGGGACCGAACGGCGTTTCCCCTCATATCCTCGTACAGTCAGCCGATTTAACGATAATCACAAATTAACATGTTTTTAATATTCGTAGGCGGGAAACCCCGCGTCGCCGTTTCTACGAACGTCACGCTATTTATGCAAATATTAATATTTAATATTTGATATTTGCAATTCCATGCCGCCGGACAGTGTCGTGACTACAATGATTTAATGCGTCCGATTACGTGAACGTAGATACTTGTAATGACGTCCGACTTGATCTATTGTTAGGATATACGATATATGATAAGTATGGGCGGTTATTTTGCGTACTACGATAGGTGGCGCGGTAATTCCATGTGTTTTACGTCTTTATGTAAACAAGACGCTCGGTGGTAGAATTTAACCTTTCGTTATGTCAAATTGTAAAGTGAAGAGTCGCTTGATACGGCTGATTGATTTCAATGTCAAGCTATGAAGTGTGGATTTAAAAAAAAATGTATTTGTAATGTGTATGTAATGGATGTACACAAAGAGACATAATTATTATACAGAAAAGTTACCCTAAATGATGGTACAAAGGTCTTAAACCTATTCTATCAGACTTGGGACATGAGGGCGGTATGACAATAATACATACATCCTACTAATATTTTAAATGCGAAAGTAACTCTGTCTGTCTGCTACGCTTTCACGGCTTAACCATTGAACCGACTTTGATGAAATTCGGTATCTTTGGAAAGGACATAGGATACTTTTTATCGCGAAAAAAATCGCGCGATATAACCGAATTCCACGCGGGCGAAACCGCGGGCGGAAAACTAGTATTATACAATGCTATTCGATGCGTCACAATTGCATACATCCTATGTTTTCCCAGCGTCGCGGCGGACTGTCATCTGTTTACAAATCTAACGCCGCGCCGTATCAAAGGTGCGTTGACCTACTTGTATGGGAGGCTCCTTTAATGGTGAAAAAATTCCCATAGCGGTCGACGAACCGTTTACTTTGGTGGCAGTCAAGGGCGGTTTTGATTGAGATTCTAAGGCTTCTTTATGGTAGCCGTTTAAATAAATAGTCAGTAGTATTTTAGTTAGTAACAAAGGTAAAAAAATTGTAAGCAGCTTATTAGTTTCAGAATATTTATGTCACTAATATAAACGTCTCTTACGAACACTAGGTTTTTTATAATGTTTATGAGATACTTTATAAGAATAAAGTTATGTTTTGTAATCGCATTCTTTAATTAAAGTAGTACCTACTTACTTTTAGTTGTTACTAAGCACCCCCATTTAAGTCTGACCTCATACTTGAATAGCCCATTAGCCAAGTTCCCCAAAATCACGAATTAAATTTTTAGTAATTTTATATTTTCACTAATGAGAACCTTTTCAAATTTGATATTGGATTACACTGTTGAATTAGTATTGTCTTTAATTTAAGGAAATTATTGTATTTCTTTTATTGAGGTTCGTCCTTCAAAGCCGCCTCGATATGACCGCAAGAATTCAAAGGTCTTAACTCCGCTCGTATACATTCTAACAACCTACTTATCGCTTCTCAGATGTCAGCCTGATGACTGCGCGGTGTTAGGTGCCCACCGGACTTCGTCTGTCTTTTATTTTTAAGACTAGTTGTACCACGCTGGTCTACTCATCGAGAAAATAAATTATTATCAATATAAAAGTATAAAACACGACTGCTAAAGAAATGCATACATAAGTTTGAAAAAGATTCGTCATCGTTATGGAAATGACATTTTGCTTATATGTATACTTAATTCTTAAATATGACGTCATCCTCCCTAATGTTTTTTGTTCATATCAATCTATGTATAATTTTGTTTGTTTAATTAAACGCACTAATCTCATGAACTACTGCACCGATTTGAAAAATTCTTTTAGTGTAAGATAGTCCATTTATCAAGGAAGGCTATAGGCTACATAACATCACGCTAAGATGAAGAGGAGCAGCAATAAAAAATATAGCGAAAACTGCAAAATTACGCGGACGGAGATGCGGGCGATTGCTAGTGGACGATATGACGACATGCTTTAAATATTTGCGTGGAACTCACCTAATGCAATAATAATAATTATCCGAAGTTATTGAGAAGTTTTGACCCAAAATCCGATATGGGGTTCTTCACTTGAACAGATTGTGTAAAACGATTTGCGTATCACCAATGTAATGATATTAAATTATATTATTTAGAATGCTACTCTTGAGTGGAGTCATACTTATTTAAAACAGTTAAAGTCAGATAAAGCTTGCAATGTACTCGTATTTTTATTTGTCGGGATTTAAAAGAGATTTGGAATAGAAAATATATGGTGTCGAGAAAGACAGTATGAGGAAAATAATGGAAATTAGAAAAGATACAATGTTTTAAATAATCATTAAAAACTAACTAGAGTTTAGAGAGTAGAATTTATAACACATACTTACGTAAACAATTTAAGTTTGTGTTTTATCGACATAATCTAAAACCGATGAATTAATAATTATAGATTGCTCCACTCAACGACATACGATATAAGAGTAACCTAGATAAAAGGATACGACACGATAAAGACCTAATTGCAAGTGTCGTACGTTGTAAAAGCGCTGTTACGTGGAAAGCTGCAAGTCATAAATTAAAAGTATTCAAAGCATGATCATCAATCAAAGGTTTCGCTAGCGGGGCGAAAACATGTCGAAGGTCATAGGTTGTGACCTTTTTAATGTCCATATCTGCATTATAAGCTCGTCCGATAGGTAATCAAATCGATACCTATGTTGAAAGGTGACTATTAAAGTATAGATTAAGACTTTTCATAATGGAATGAATGAAGCTACGTCAATTTTTCCTTTTTTTACGGAACGCAATTGAACCCCTCTTTCGTCCATGTAACGCAACGTAACATTTTTCTGTATCTTCCATCTGCCTCTGCAAACGTTACGTAACACATATATGACCATTTATCTCGAAGGCCTTATACCATCTAGTATGCTTCGGAAGTATTCTTACTGTGTTTTGTTTCCAAATGCCTAACAATTAAATACAAACTATAGCTCATTAAATCAAATTAAAGCATTAAATATTATATTTAAAAACTTTGTCATACATTATAACGGTAAATGTATTAATTAGTTGTCTTTATTATTATAATGATTCAATTTCATTAACGAATTCATAATTCATTCAAGAATCGCCGACACTTAACGAATTGCAAAATCTTTTAATCTTACGGTTATGAGTTTTTTTAGTTAGTAGTGTTTGGTAGGTACTAGTAATTAAATTAATGTCAAGGAACTATCCCGGGGGAACTTAGTGTGTGGTCGAGAGGGAAGGAAGGGGCATGTGTAGGAAGCCAGGGCCATATTGGTTGCGTTCGCAACGATATTGCAAGGATTGCAGGATTGCAACGTATGTGTAGGTACTGTGTACGAGTGTTACGGACGGAGCAAAGATTGACTTTGAATAATTGTATGGGTATGAAGGACCTGTTAGATCCCTTTTTGAATGTCATTGGGTTTTATGGAATATGGAAAGTGATGTTCATTTCTTTTTTCTCATTTTTAAACATTAACTCAAATAATAATAATTTATTTTTCGTCTTATGGTCAAAGGTAACAGTTAAGTTTGTATGAGAAAAAATTTGGAGTACTGCAACATTAAAAAAAATTAATACTTACGATAAAGGTCTGTCTTTTGCAGTCGCGGCCCATGTAGTTGTCATCTGTAGCTACCGTGTGCCGCCTGTCGCGTTTAACGAAACTGCACCTTTATCGTCCTGGATCGGAATTTGCCAATGACCGCGGCAAGTGAAAGGCGAAACGAAGCGTACGTTATTGAAACGATTTCTAGGAACATGTGCGCAATTATCTGGTTCTATCTATCTAGGTAGTACCTTCTAATGTGGGTTGCTGGCTGCAAGTTGCAGGTTACCTCTTGTTTTCACTTATGTCAACCTAGCTGCAATCGCAGGTTACATTTTCAAAAATATTTTTACCTCTCAAAAATTGCGATTAAAAAAGTATTATTTGACGTGTCTAAATAAGCATACGTTACGCAAACAAAAATGATTGCTGTATCTTAGTTTCTTTATATCTAAGTAAAAAAAATATATCCTGTAAAATTTTGTTGTTTACGAAACTACGTCGCGACGTTATTATTATTTGGAGATAAGGGTTAGGGTTAAAGAGGACCCATGGGTCACTGCGACCATGCTTGATCTATTGTAGCCAAACGTGTCGGTTAGATCGAATTCAGTTCTGACCCTTGAATAACTTCTTACTGGCTAAAGTTACCTTATATTGTAAGTAATAAACATATCCGTTGTAAAGCGATATAGTCCCGATAAATGGGGGAACTCCCATACTGTAAACTACAAGGGGGTTATTATTAAACGCATTTGCATCGTTCGCAATAATATCGACCGGAATGCGGGGGTGTAATAATATCAAAGGAATCTCGGTTCTTGATCCCTTCGGCTTTGATATTCAGTTTAATGAATGGGATTTTGATTGTATGAATGTTATTAGACGGCTAATTCAGTTTTGAGGTTGGAGACTACTAGGCTGTGTTTGGTCCCGAAATAATGTGAAGTAGGTACTACTTTTGAAGGAAGTAGATTTTTAGTACATTTGAGCTAAACATGGCGTTAGGTTAAGCATAAACCACACCCCACTGGTTAAAAAAAAATATATTACTTTTCAAACTAACGACAGAAAAAGCTAACTACAAATCCTTACGATTGTAAATACTGTTTCAATAATTTCGCGAATAACACTTTTTTTCTAATTTGTAACGTGAGCTTCGAAACTTTGTTATAAAAATTTTTAATTGAAGCTTCGTTTATCTAATTAGTAAAATCCATATCCGGTGTATTTCGGTTACCATTATTGTTAATTGTTACCTACGAGAATATTTATCCATATTAAGTATAAGGATAACATTGTAAAGTATTATTACACTTCCTGCTATTGCCATTATATTTAATTATAGTTTTCACGTATTATATTATTCAATGTATTCTTATATATTATTGCTTTCATAGTAGTTGCTTGCATAATTGTTTTGAATTAATTTAATGAAGTAATAGTTAAGCGAAAATTTAAAATGCATTTAAATTAAACGGTGAAATTAATTACCGATTGTAATTTTGTAAACCTAACCTAGCCAAACATGTGCAGAAATGTTTATTAACATTATTAATACTTAAATTATATACGTTGAATAAAAAATAAATAAATACCAAAAGACGTAGATGTGGGTAGCTATAATACCTAGAAATTGTACTCTATATAAATAATGTTAAACTTATGACAGAATTGTAATGTTATCGTTCAATAAAGTTGCGTGCATCACCATTTCATTTACCGACAACATATTTCATTTATCAGTATGACATTTAGGTGAAAGAGAAATTTTAATGTCATTACTTTCCGTGTTAATTGGGGTAAGTAATTGGTTTGTGGTTTATAAGTATGGCGTAAGGCTTTTTAATCAAGATTGTTAAGGGCTGATGGAGAAGAATACAGGCGACTTTATATCTATTACTAGCTAAAGGGATTTAATTTATCCCTATTCAAGGATCTTCAAGATATCTATGGGCGGCAGGGAATGGTGGCATAGTAAATTCGTTTGCTTTTCTCACTACATAAAAATAAAATCACTAATTAATACTCCATGATTAAAAGGTGACGCTCGTACATATTTTGCTATTAGTGAGTCAGGTCAGTCTATGCCGGATATTTTCTAAAATAGTCACCCGGTTCCGACACAAGATTCCGTTCGCGAATTGAAAACTCTCGTCACGAATGCATTCGTAACAGAGCGTTACTATAGCTAGTGGTTGACTCACCGGCGTCAAATGCGCTACGTTTTCCCGCGCAAAGTCCGCCTTCGTCAACTCACTTGTCAACGATTCTGGCGTTATCTTCGATCTAAAGCTCTGAGACAAAGGCAAAAAGCTCACTTTGAATTAGCAAGCTATTCTCAAACGCAAA
>LGAG01000012.1:478295-489591 GCA_001278395.1 Lerema accius
TAAATCAATATCGTGTTTTATTTGGTCAGTTAAAAATGTTCCCATTATTTTGTCAATTGTGAAAAGACCCTTATGATTCATTTTTGATACTTTTTTGTTATGCGTTTCATTTTTGTTATGATTTCACTTTTGTTTCAATTTTGTCACAAATGTCGAATTGGTCATTTTAAATAATTTTCACCCAGGAATGCGACTTGACGTCCACTCGAACGCACCTTGCTAACCTACTAATTTGAAAAGTAGCAGCACTCTAGCATTTCTCATGTAGTGCGACTCTTTTGTAATTTGTCGCGCGACTCATCCAAATAACCCGCCCGATTGAAAAGTAGCGACAGTGTTCGAGTTTTAATAGTACCCGCAGTTCTCTTTAAATCGTTTGATTCGCGCCGGTGTCTGAACTAACGGTTCGTTGGCGTTTAAACGGTGATAGGGTTGTATTATCTTATTTGCATTCTATTTCTAGAGAATGAGGTATTTTATTGTTGTACCTGGAATTCGCACTCGAGGTGTGTTATTGAAGTTATGTATGCCGTACTTTGTCGTGGTTGACGTAATAATCGAGTCGATGTGTGTCGCTTCAATGAATCGCTAGTTACGAACAACTCATGTTTTGTCAATGTTATGCGTGCCGAGTAAATATTACAGCTTTTTCTTCGTAAATGTATTGACGTTATCTGTAATGTTTGTGGTGCTCTTATTTAGTTTAAATGTGTCTAGACTGTATAAAAAATATGTTTTTTCCGGTTTTTAGGGCTTACCATGGAATTATGTTTATTTACTATTTAAGTTACCGATAATATTTAAATATTAGGTTGGTATTATACAGGGTGTCCCAAAAAGTAGTGTCAAAATGAATTTTGTAATTTAAAAATTTTGCAATTTTATAAAAATACAAAAAAAAAAATATAACTCGAAAACTATGCAAAATTGCGGAACACATAAATCGGGGTGATTTAGATAGTCCTAGGGACAACCTGTATAGATAATTGAAAATTAATATTACATTGTAAAAGTACTTGCTAGTTCAAACAAATAACTTGAGATATTTTGTTTCTCTTCGTACTCGAACTTACAAAAACCATTCGTTGTTGGTAGTGTTATTAATAAACTAACTACTAACACGAAATTGTATTTTCATACAACACTATTGTTAAGTTATATGGACGGAATATATTTCGCAATATCTGTACGAAGTGGTAAAACAATTTCTGGTGATGAAATGATGACTCACTGGAGTTAGAAAGGTGAAGCTTGTAAACTGTAACAGGCCTACGATATTCTGTAGGCTTTGCATCGTAGGCTGATGAATGAAACTGTTAGAGTAGGGCTGGCACCCGACCGAGTTTTAAAGGATTTATTTTACATTGTCAAAAAAAAAATCGGGTGATTTTTGTTCCCAGGGAATGCTGATTAAACAGTAGGTAAAGAACAAATCAGAGATAAGACACGGGTACAAGGTATAAGCCAAATCTATATATTCCGAATTTATTGCAGAACCTGAAAATTATGTTTTTTTATAAACATCCAGGGAAGCCATGATATGCCGCAAATGTCCGGTGTCGCGAAATTTTGTCCGGGGACAGCAATTTAGTTGATGGCAGCCCTGGCTTATAGCGATGCATTGGTAAGGAGTTGTTAGTCACGGTTCGGGTCGCTACATTTACTTACAACCAATAATATTTTAAGTATAAATATGTTACGTCCTAAGCAACCGAAAGAAGTACCTATTCTGCACTACATTGCATAAGTCCTTATCAGCTTTGATAATTATTTACTGTCTTTTTCGTACTCTAAACAGATCAACTGGGTTGTTTTTGTGTATTAATACTAGTAGTTTTTTTTTTGTAGATGGATGCAGTTTTCATTTATAAAAAAACTAAGTATTTAAGTTTTAAGATTTTTTCAGATATCAGATAGAAGTGAAACCAGGGCAAGTATTAGTTTAAAATTATGTTAAATGTTCTACTATTCTAGTCATTATCTTTCTAAATAGAAATACCTACTAATTTATTTCGGTCACATAGCTGTATCAAAAGTATTATGAACCCATTCAGTATCTATATTTTATCATATTACTTCTAATTTCAATAAGCAAACAGTACTAAACGTTTTGTAAATTGAAACATTTGAAATAGAAAGTCGAGTGACATAAAGACAAATCATTGAACGAACAATAGCTGCGCATGTGAAATTCAAAACGTCCGGTTACGTACATTCTCGTTCGTCGTAAAATAACGTATAGCCAATAATTAGCAGCCATTTTGAAAAGTACGATCCATTGTTAAACTTTCGTCTTTGACATGCATTCGATTTTCGCGGCCGCGGCCGATGTTTCCTGCGATAATATATCGTGCGCTTTGAGAATAGGGGTCAGATTCCTCACTTGTAATGTTTCGTTGAACGATTTTAGTAAATTGTCTGAAATAATTCGTAGCGAAATGACAAACTGTCCGACTTGAAAGTTCTGTTTTCTTTTTAGTTTTCTGAGAATGTTCTCTTTTGTTTTGTTTAGTCTTTGTTAGTGTGTAAGAATCTATTACATATTATCCGGGGCACGGTAGTGTACCTGCCAAGTCGAGCAAAAAAAAAAGAAACGGCATGGCCGTACCATTCTTTTTCCGAAGCATTTCAGGCCATTTTCGATGCATCTATTAGTCGACTACACTTAGGTAAATTTTTTACCACCTATCCCATGTAAACATAACGTTTCCAGGATACAATGTATCCTAAAACCATTCTCGTTATATAAGCTACAGATATGCCAAGTTTCATCTTAATTAGGCGCATTTCTTCGGGGTTTTCATACTATTGTGACTTGCTATCTGAAAGGAACTAACTGTTCTACGATAATCTAAAACATTCAAACTCGTCAAAAAATCTTGCAATGTTGCTTGCGTTACCTCCGAGGGCCCACATCTGAAATCGTTGGTTCCGTTTCGATAAAAATTTAGTAGGAGCTTAAAAAAAATTGTAGCCTAAAGGAAAAATTTGTAGGTATAATACGGCCAACGCTAAAACTCGTTAATTGTAGGCCCTCAGACGACCATGGTCACTTATTGGATTTCTGAATCTGGGCTATTTTTATAAATGTTGTGAATGTAGATATTTAGTAGGTATTTTGTACAATTATTATACATTAATATCAGCTCACCTGGTTTTATGCAAGTAAAGTTATTCCAATCGGTTTGTGGGCCCTCCGTTCGCATTTTCTCAAAAATATCTTTGATCCTACAAATTAATTCTTACAAGTTGGAATGTTCGTGTTTGGTTATAATTTTGTACGAGTTCTAATAGTCCCTACGCCACAAGTATCAGCTTTATCACTTGTACTATTAAAAAGTAACAGCCATTTGTAATGTGGGCCCTCAGTTGAAACGCTTCATATTGATTATTCACGTTTATAAGTATTGTGTGTGATGTATAAGTAAACACAAGGTCATTTAATTTAGTAGCATTTTACTACAAAAAGATAAGCACCAGAAAGTGTTTTAAATATTTCTCTTTGCTGAGAAAAAATAAGATAATACTTTCAAGTGAAATCTGTACGCTAGGGTAACCACAAACACGAACATTCCAACTTGTAAGAATTAATTTGTAGGATCAAAGATATTTTTGAGAAAATGCGAACGGAGGGCCCACAAACCGATTGGAATAACTTTACTTGCATAAAACCAGGTGAGCTGATATTAATGTATAATAATTGTACAAAATACCTACTAAATATCTACATTCACAACATTTATAAAAATAGCCCAGATTCAGAAATCCAATAAGTGACCATGGTCGTCTGAGGGCCCACAATTAACGAGTTGTAGCGTTGGCCGTATTACACCTACAAATTTTTCCTTTAGGCTACAATTTTTTTTAAGCTCCTACTAAATTTTTATCGAAACGGAACCAACGATTTCAGATGTGGGCCCTCGGAGGGAACGCAAGCTGCAATGTTTTAAGTTTTCCCTTATGTCGACCAAACCGAATTTCATACATACCTAATATGAGAATAGCTCTTATATCATCATATTCAAAATTTTTAGACTACAGAATTGTTGATTACTATTTCCAATAATTTTTAACTCACTGCACCAAAAAGGTAATGTTCCAAGAACACATGTATGTATGTATGAACATTTCTATGGTATGCCCTTCAGCCTTAACGGATTCATCATATGGGGTGACATTAGATGCAACTCTAACATTCAGAGTACTCACACATTTTTTTTTGACAAATTTTTTTGCCATCGATTTTTTTTTAATAAAATTATTACTAACTGGTATTTACAAAGTTGAGGATAAACTTATTTTAACTAATTAAATATATGTATAAAAACAAGTGTTACTATAATATTTATTAAAGTATCATGCGTCCTGTTAACTTAATTACCAATAGTTATTTTGTTTCCCTGACGAATTTTATCCTTGCGGAAAAAGATAGATTTAATAATCTTTATCTAAAATACTTACAAATAAAACTATTAAAAGTATAACCTGATCTTTGTACATTAATGGTATTGTAGAAAAATATAATTAATAACGCAATACATCACAAAAAGTACCTATAACTGATTTTTGTACATTAAAGTATTGTAGAAATAAATACCTACTTAATACAGCAATAAATCACATACATTTTTTGTTCGTTTGTCTGTGCGCTTCTGACTGCTAATCTCAGAGACAGCTTGATCGATTTAGATGCAGTTTTTACTGATGCTGTATAGTTATCTAAGTCCCTAATTTATTTAATTTTTTGATATTAAGTTTAAAGAACATAAAGAAAGAAACTTTTCCGCCCTTTTTAACTTTTTTTGTTACATGTTTTTTTTTATTACAATACTTTGAAATTAGGTATGTGTTTAAAAATGTTAAGCGCGGGCGGATACTAGTTAAAACATTAAATACCTAAAATATTATCGTATGACGTGGTCCGACAGAGGAAAACCGCAAAATTTAAAATTTAATTGATACATTGAAGTATGAAAATATGTGGTATGCAACATATCTATACTATGTATTAATATAAAACTGAAGAGTTTGTTTGAATGTTTGTTTGAACGCGCTAAAATCAGGAACAACTGGACTGGACGTTACGTAACATTTTTTGAATACTTAAATACCTAGGGAATATATTTGTTTTAATTCGGGAAAGTGGCAAGCAAGGTTTATAAGTAAAAATGGTCATTTGGATGTTACCTAACGTATAGATAGGGAGAGAGAGTCAATAATCTTCAAAAATTGCGTTACGTAACGCTTGAACGACCTTATAGGCTGTACACATAACTATAGGCTTCTACGATTGTAACACCATAATATTGACAATGACATCTTAACTGATAACTACGAGTATCATTGTTGAAGGGGAAACTAGTTTTGTTATGATATTTCACGTGTTTCCTTATTAGCGAGTGATTTAGATATATTTATGACCGTCGTAATAGTGCACTGGCAAGGATAAACTCAAGGTAACCATTGAGTAGGGCCATGGGTGTAAATCAGACAATGTTTGTATTAGTACTACAGTGTAATTACTAACAGTAGTCCAACGCTTGGTATTGATGAATAGCTGACGTCGTATAAAATTATCGATAAAAAAATAGTAGCTATAAATTTCAATTATCCGTTTTAAAATTTGGGCGGCGTGATTTGACATGGCCTGATGTAGAACTTTTCGTGTTTTTAGAATGTTTTGTTCCCACGTGATAACAGGTTAAAGGTCCGCCGAAACGAAGCGAGGACGGGTCACTAAACTTATACAATTCATATATATTTTATGTAACAAAAATAATCTATAACGGGAAGGAGTGTTATATCCTAGTATTTTGTGTGAAACAGGTATTTAAAATTCCGATACGTAACTTTACTCTATAGACTATAGATTTGCATGTTTTTCTTAGCATACTGTTATTATAGTTAGACTGTGGTTTAACGGCAGCAAACTTGATACTCAAAGCGATCAGTATTTCTATTTAAAACCTAATATTTCAAAACATCATAACTAAACGCACGTAACATTTGAAACTAAACCTTAGGCTTATTATTTTATAAATTACTATTCTCTATCACTGATTGCAAGGTTGCGCTGAATGTAAAAGTGTTAGTATTAATTTTTGTTTAGCACAAAACAATAGGAATTGTGGAGTTTCTTGTAATAGGAGATTTCACCTAATTCCCCAAGTAGGTATAGTTGCAAAGAATTCTAGAGTGTCAGCATTGCGACACTGCCAAAGACCTACTCGTATTACTAACTGCTGCTAAATGAATCAGTTTAACTATAATACCAGCAATTCTTGTATGTTCTACCTAACTATGTTTCTATACTAATAATATAAAGCTGAAGAGATTGTTTGTTTGAACGCGCTAATCTCAGGAACTGCTGGACCGATTTGAAAAAATATTTTAGTGTAAGACAGTCCATTTATTTAGGAAAGCTATAGGCTGTTTAACATTTCGCTAAGATGAATAGCAGAGGTGCAGCAATAAAAAAACATTTCGAAAACGGGAAAATTACGTGGGCGGAGCCCGTAGGAACAATGTACAGTGCAATCTGATTTTTTAATTTGTCTTATTTTTTAAACAAAAACATCCTCGAAAACGTCTTAGAAATCCTACCTTTATTATACTCAGTACTCAGTCGGGGAAAACGAACATACTTACCGCTATATAAAATTTAACGGTTCTCGGATTCTCATATCCGTATTCGTGGATCGTGGCCACTCAACAGTGATAACAACTGTTCCCATACTATCAGTCAACGCGAGGTTAACTATGGGAAACACTAGTGACGTCACGGAAATATTTTTCAGTGTGACAACTTTGTCACGTTTCGGCTACGAGACACTATGATTTCAGTTACAAAATTTTTTTATGGAGTGCGGTGTATCTACTTTGCTTATTGGATATCCAGGGGAGGCCGTATGCAAATGATATCGGGGGATTTTAGGGGTAAAATCCCACATATCTGTTAGCAAAAGGTGACGTAGGTATCTAATGTCTTATTTTAATTACCTCAACCCATTAACGGCTTACTACTTAGGATTCCTTCTCATACCTAACTTTGGAGGCAGAGCATACTCCGCCAAGTTACTCCAATGCACATTGACAGGTTAACTTCAATACCTATTCAGTGTTAACACACTAAACTATGATATAATCGACTCTCAAAGATAGATTACCGACGGATCAGTTATTGACTTAAGGCAATGGGATTAGTGTCGTTCGGTTAGGCAATCAAAATAAGGCATACAGGGGGTTATTGAACTCTTATTGGGTAATACGCAGTAAGTATTTGGAGTGATGACGAAGACTTCATTAATGCAAGAATGTCTTCGAATTGCATCGTATACGTTTTGTATCGTAAAGAAACGGACATCGAAACGAATGGCATATTATGTAGGTAATTTTTTGTTATAGGTAGGAACATATTGTCAAATTATGTTAAGTTCGGAAATTCTCAAGGATCCACAGAGCAAGGAATGTATCTGTATACATACAGATACAAGGATCAGATAAACATTTATGCATACGTACGTACCCTACCGGTTGAGACCATATAACCTCCATAGTCGGGTGAAAAAAATAATAATAGGGTGTTAGTCAGTGGTTGCTAATCTTTTTAGTATCATTACCCCTGTGAGCTACGAGAAAACTGATTTTACCCGCTCTTTAAATTGTTATTAAAACAAACAATACAATTAAATTTTTCTGTATTTTTTATTTTACGACACTAATAATTAGGTCCTTTATTACTCCCGTGAAACAGCTGATTGCCCTCAGGGGTAATTACTCCTATATTAGGAACCCAATTGGTAATATTAACAGGTAGTGGAAATGAAAATAATACCAAAAAGTACCCTGTTGATGAATTAAAAAGGTGTCGTTCAGCATATGTTTTGATTACGCTATCAAAATGGATAGCTTTCAACGAATTGCAGATTGGTGAGATAATTGCATTTCATTAATCAAACCTTTTAATTTAATAACGCAGGCTAAAACGAGGGTTAGGGTACCGCACGAGGGTTAAATTTCGCGAATCACGCTATGTAATCATCTAAATTTGCACAAGAGTGATAATATCATATTAGGTGTATGATACTTTGATACTATACAATCCTACTTCCTACTAATTATAAATGTGAAAGTTAGTAAAGATGTTTGGATATTTGCATGTTGGTAATCCTTCACGCTCTAACCGTTGAATGGATTAAGCTGAAACTTGGCACACAGATAGTTTGCATCCAGGAATAGGACATAGGATAGATTTTATTCCGATTATAGGTTCCCTTGGGATAAATCCAGTATTTTTTTAGTACTCTTGTGTGGGCGAAGCCGCGGGCGTCGTCTAGTATCCTATAATATATCGTTGCCTTGTAATATTATAAATGCGAATCTGAAGTTGCGTCACCTTTACGTCCTAACCGCTAAGCACCGTTTTAATTTATCGAACTAGGTCAATATCCGTAATATTTAAAGTTAAAATTTAATTATTTTTACACCTAATGAAAGGCAAATCAAATAGAATAAACCACATTTTTAAATAAACAACAAAAAAGTTATTAATTTATTAATATTTGCATAGCAATTAGGTACAAGTGATTCGATATACGCTACCATCATATCATCAGCTTCAAAAAAGACAAATACATACTTACTTAAGCTTTAGAAGAAAAATAATGATTGATGTTCATAGGGGACGTAGATCATTTACCATCAATCAGCCATTTTAAATCAAAGAGATTTGAATGATACTTTTTGTTTTTAAACGAATTAAATTCGAACGGATTAGCTTGTCTTGGCATATTAGCTTACCTTTGTTAAACTAGCCGCTACTTCTCAGAAGACTGGCTAGGTCGAATAGGATATAAGCTTCAACACGGTGAAGGTTGTCTATTATAAAGCTGAAGAGTTTGTTTGTTTGATTGTTTGTTTTGTTTGAACGCGCTAATCTCAGGAACTACTGGACCGATTTGACAAATTCTTTTAGTGTAAGATAGTCCATTTATCGAGGAAACTTATAGGCTATAAAACTTCACGCTAAGATGAATAGAAGAGGAGCAGCAAAAAAAAATGTTTCAGAAACGGGAAAATTACGCGGGCGAAGCCGCCGGCGACTTCTAGTAGGATATAAGCTTCAACACGGTGAAGGTTGTCTGCGATTAAAGAACCTCGTAGCAGTATCAATTAAGTGTAACTTGTAATTTGACTAGTCAAACTATAAAGACTGCTTATGGTCTAGTGATATGTGAGGTTAAGCAACAGCTGCGGGCGCGGTCGGTTAGTGGATGGGTGACCGCTAGTGGCAAATAAGTACCTAAAACTAAATGGTTTGTAAAAATACTTAGTGTATAGATTCTAACATGTTATGTTAGTAGTACCTACTCGAAAGTACCTACCTATACATTATACTATATGCTATGTTATTCTAATGATAATTCGATATGATAATAATATAGTAAATCGACCAGATAATAACCGAAGTTTAACACAAAACAAAAGCTTACATTTAAAAGGATTTCCTTATAAATTACTTATTTCTATAGATAAGATTCTAGACGGCAATTACTATATGTCGTATTCAAGTATTTCGCGTTGTAGTCAAACAAATCACCTGGTATTTTGGTATCTTCCCGTACAGCGGCGGTCCGATAAATCACGAAGGTAGGTCAGGGTTGTTGTCGAACAAAGGATTGAACCAGTCCTTTGACCTCCAGACGGCGGCCGCATTCGATTGAGGAACCCTGTACCAAAGTGAATCATACGGGGCGTAATTTTACCTGTATTTTGGTGTTTAATAGTTTTATTTGATGCTTAGTTGCCAGGCCGAAGTTTATTGGTTTTTTTTAGAAAAAACAAAATGTAAACAGAAAACGAAAACACAGCAGTAAAAGAAGTTTATTGAATATACAACATGAATATGGTATACATTGCATTAATGGCCGCCGCAGTAAAAACCATGACCGCTGATTTTCAGGATTTCATAATATTATACACCCTTATAGCTTCACAGTAGGATTCTCTGTGACGTAAGTGCCATGGACAATACAAATTTTAATAGACAAAGGACACACCCATACCGAGAGCAAAATTGAATTTTGCGTATTTTTGAAATTTATCCATAATGGTCTTATGAAGCCCTAGGATCTAGAAAATCGAAAATGGATATTATCATTCGAAAGTTCGATGCCCATAATTATTTTATGACAGATTGTTCTTGATGCGTGAGTATATTAAGGTGCTGTGAAAAAAGGACCTCCAAAGTTGTCGCTTTCGTGTTCTGCAAGGGTACATAAAAATCAGTAATCGCCCGCAAGATTGCGTACTGGAGAAATAAAAAGAAGTCCCGAGCGACCATTCATCAAAGCAATCGCGGATACGTTCATCTTTGTGCGTAGATTCAACTTTAAAACGAGTTCTCCTTCGCTTTGCGCTTGCTTCTTTGAGTGTATTCCTTCCTTTAGGGTGTTTACACACTATCACGGTTTTCAGTGAAGAAACGTAGAAGGGATTAGTTGTTTTTATAACTCCTGGTTTCGAGTGCTCGTCACCGGATGCTGGGTCGGCGGATAGGATACCTATGCACCTTTGTAAAAAATAAATAGGACTTTTCTCTTGTTTGCATACTTCCTTTTACTAATATTATAAGTGTGAAAGTTTTTGAAGAGGTTTTATTGTTGTTTGGATGATCAGATGTTTGGATTTCCACGAGCCAACCCTTGCAGTTGCCTGGATTACCATGAAATTGATAAACGCATGATTATGTTATCACAAATGTGATTACGTCCAAGTATAGAATATAGGATAGATTTTATTCTGATCGTAGGTTCCCCATAATGATTGAATTTTAATTTGATATATCATTTTCAGAAACCATATTATTATCTGAGTTAGAACATTGATGATCGGTGTTTGTTCGGTCGCTATGCACAGTTTATTATTAAGATGCTACTTCATGCGTCTTTACCGTAGCGATACCGTAGCACTTGGTTACCATCCGTCTGTCATCCGATAAGTCGGTGCCAGACCGGCTCGCGTGTAACTCGCCTAAGTTATAAAATATTCCAGCGTGGTGTTTTTAAGAATATTAATCTACGATGCTCGCAGACAGATGGGTGGTGAGACTTTGTGCAGTTGTTACTAGGGGCGTCCGACAGTATTGTCTGGTAACTTAATACTGGGTACATTGTGGACTGATTCACCAGGCAGATGTTGACAAGTTATTATCTTTGAATACATTAATGCAAGGTTTGGTTGTAACTTCTATGATGTAGGTTTTGTTTTGACGTTTTAATTGATACTGACTATCGCT
>LGAG01000012.1:514381-526512 GCA_001278395.1 Lerema accius
CAAACATATTAGTAATTCCTCGCTGCTAAAAGATAAGTTGGTAGGGTTGACAACTTGCCATTTGCTAGGTACTTTTGGATCAAATATTTCTTAGTCTTTCTTATTACCTAGATAACTTCATGCTTGACAACACTCTTGCTTTATTATGAGTGACAAATGTCTGGGACATACAACGATGAGAACCCTAATTTAACAAATTCTTTCTTTCTTTTTGACTACGTTGCTTACAGCCGATAAAAGGATAATGAAAAATAAATAATCATAAATTCCCAAATTACTGGGACTTATTTAATTTATTTTTAAATAAATTAACATTTTATTGTAACAACCCTAGCAGCCGTCCTTTCCAACCTTTTGCGACGTGGTTCGCCGCGATACGGAATGGCAATAAATTGGCCAAAAATGGCATCCGCCGTGTCACCAAACGTCAAAGCTTTAGGGTTGTCACAACTTAGGATCAAAATATCTTGAGAAAAATTTCAGTCACCTTTTTAGGAGACTTTAAATCAGTGAAATGTTTATAGGTAAGTAATTAATTAGACTGTGTCAATAAAGTCATATATACTTTTAGATATATTTGTTATTCCTATTTACCTTTCGCTCAAGGTAATAATGAAATGAAAATAAAGTAGAAAATCAAAGAACGCGTCAATTTCAAAATAATATATTTTATTGCACTCCTACTTCATCAACTTATTATTATTTTAGATCCTTTAGAACACGTGAAATTTCCTAAAATACCAGAAAATCTTAGCAGCTTTCCTTAAACTTTCCTTTTCTTTCAACGCTCACGCTAAACGGTACCTTCGAACTGTATGACAATGACATAAACGACGCCATCTTTTCCATGTGTTTATATTTTAAAGGTAGCGTTTGGCGTGAACATCAACAGAAAAGGCTTACTCTAAGTCTAGAGGGGCTAGTAACCCTAAGGAAATGGTAGTAGTGGCGACGACCAGTCTGCAGTCGTTACTTGAGATGTGAAGTTCCTTTAAATTCTACCTTTTCCACTCGAGACTGCTTTAACGCGGTCATATTCTCGCATTCTATTTTTAACGACATGTCGTCTAGCACATGGTAACTTAACGTAGTTTAGAAACTGATTGAGAACTCGAAATTGTCGTTTTAGGAAAGGTAATAACATTATGTGAAATAATAATTGCCATAAAGTACTAGAGTTCCATAAATAGTTGATTGTACCTACACTAGTTCTTTTTTATTTATTTAAAGGACTTTGTCGCACACCGACCACATCGTCCCGTGTAGGTAGACCACGTTTTAATTTTATTATCTTAACTAATTAACCCATTAATTCTGATTCATGATAGTTCCGAAATTTCACAATAATTACTTATTATTTTTTGCGGCCAAAAAGTAAAGTATAGTCGACATTTAATTTTATTCATGTTAACAACTACTTGAAACGTAACATTTTGTTGCTACACAATATATTTAAATTATCAAGTGGGGAACATACGACGTAGAGACCTGTTGAATTTTGTGATTCGAGCGAATTTTACATGTTTATTTATGCTAATTAATTCACGATCGACAATGTTCTATATGTCTGATGGAATGACGTAATTCAGACGTGTTAACACGCATATATTACAGGTATATGTTATAAGACACTATGTCAATCAACTTTGAGGGTAATTGGCTTTTGGTGTAGGGTTACCATTTGACAGGAATTGTCTGATATGTCCGGATTTTCTTTTGTTTTAATTTGAAAGATCTACTGAAACATTTGGTGATTCTACAACGAATCGATGTGAAGCTGCTATTTCTAATAGAACCCTTGGTCCTTATAAGGGAGCATTCAAGTAATACAAGTATGTAACTCAAATTTTAACATTTTCGATGATTGTAGTAGCATTCAGATTACGCGTTGTCTATTATTTTATTAAATCCATTCGGCTTCGCTAGAGCTGTTATTAGTTAGACTCAAGAATGTGTCGCATGCCAATCGTTTGGTTTGTTAACTGGAATGTGTTGCGTGTTAAGTTATGCCAGCATTCTTTTATAATTAATAGGTAATTAATTAACCGCTCGGATGACTTGTAATTGTTTCCACAAGATAAGATAAGATACATAGATCATGTTTCTTTCAACTAAATTTAACAGCATTTTAATTTTCCAATTCTGTTTCTGATGGCTATTCAATATATCGATTGAAATATATTTTAAAACGTAAATTACCTACAGCCAGCTCAAAAATTACTTATATGTATGTAGGTTGATTTAAATAGTTGTTTATTGATGAGACAGTATTCATGTTGGACAAAAGTTAGTTTCCATTATTGCCAAGTCCTATTGAAATGAACTATGCATGTTATTGAATGATCCGTGTGAAGAGGAATGTGAAGCATATTGATTGAATTATATAATAGCTTACTGAGTATTTACGTACTTACTTGACGTAGTACAGTTATCAACACTAAACCTAAGACTAGGCGAGCGCACGAAGTAGCTAGACTAAGCAGCTAGTTGCAGCAGCCGAAATATTAAAGGAATTCGTGGCTGCGTATGTGCGCGTTCTCCCATACTACGTCATAATGTTCGTCTGGTTGCCGCAGCCTGGTTACCTAGTGTGCGCCTAGCTTTAAAGTTATGGTCATCTAATTCTAGAGTTACATATTGACAGGTTAATGCCCACGAAAAGAAACGTCAGGATATTTCAGCATAATGTAAGACCAATATCATACTATTTGTAGGTCAACTTGTTGAAACAGATTCAAAATTGTGCAGTACGGATTCTACTTGCAAAAACATTGCGATGTTCCCAGATACAGCAAAGTTACCGTAATGCAAACAAATTAATTTGAACCCCAATTCTATCCACGTGTCAAAAAACAGACAAAATTCATAGCTATGATTCATTTCATTGGCAACGCTTGTTTAACGTGGTGATAGATTTATTGTTAGCTGAAATACTTCTTACACAATAAGCTATATCTATTGTAAATGTACGAGTACCTGCCTCTTTTAGCGAGCCCTCTATAAGTACTTAGATTTGCGTGATAAACTGAAGTTTATACTCATGGGCGCCGTGGATAATTCTACAATTTAACGGTCCAGTACTTATACATAATGATTGGAAGTTGATCATACCTAGGGCAGCTACCCGACCGCGTTTCTTAATATTCAGTCAACTAGGACTGGACTATCAGTGGGTGCCCGGGAGAGTCCGGGAAGGGTTTAGGAAACGGATCCCGGGAAAATTCGGATGATTTTCGTGTTCGGGTAAAGCTGGTCAAGGGAAAGTAAGAAACAAAGTAAACCAAATCTTAGTTGGATCTAAATAGGACAATTATATCGTAGGAGTCTTGTAAACTAAACCCAGGACGGCTGGACGGACGAACAGACGAAAGACAAAAACATGGTGAGACTATAATATGAATTTACTGTGAAAGCAACTAGAGGTTTTGCTATAGCACAATGTTTTAAACTTTCTACGGAAAAATCACGACTTCGTCCAAATTTCTTGGGCTTGCGAAATTTTTGCACAACCCTAATCGTGCCAATTATGCTTTTAAAGTGCTTCGTGTATACGAAGGCCAATATTTTAAGGATTATTGTTAGTGAATAGCTAAATACGAGTAACATTTTTTTTAAAGGTCATTTATTTTTTCTGAATTTCAAAGTATTGTTTTTATATACAAGACACAAAACCTATACATTTTACATGGGATAATCACTCTTACCAAATACCTGCGTTCTGAAGCACTTATTATAAAGACACAAATAAAACATTCATTCGACAAATTGGCATTGTAATACAAAAACAATAAATGTATCCTCGCGATATATTGAGGAAACACTCTAAATGATAATACAATAAGGCGACCCAAACTTGAAATAGTGACAGTTTTCGTTTTAAAGGCCTATTAGATATCCATAAAATAAATTTAGTTAAAGAACCCTAAATGAAACTTTAATACGTTGTTAAAAAACTGTAAAAAGATAAAACAACTTTCAATAACAACACGTAACATTGCATCGTGAGAAAAATCATTGCGGAACGCAAAACATAATTTAATAATGTTCATTCATTAATTCATTCACTCATTGAGTCATACGAGTGCATCGTGGGATTCGCGATGAAAATTGTACTTGTAAACAATGAGATTCAGAAATAAGTAGGTAAACGATTGTCAACGTAACGCCAAGGGTGCGTACGCGCATGGCGCCATTGCTGTTACGTCACGTCCGCTTGCCATTCACGCGCGCTCATTCATAAGATTGGCGCGAAAAGAACTCACAATTGAATTGTTACTCTATTTGTAAAGGAATAAAGCCGATTTTTGATTGCAGCTTTCTGAGTAATTCTCGCAATCAAGTTTATCTTTTTATTTTGCACTTGTAACCAGCCTGACTTCGCTTAGATCTTTTAGTTTTTAAATAAGGGTTTATTATGTGAAATATTTGTGTCATAAAATTTTGGATCTTATCGCAAAGGATTTTGTCGTAAAATAAAAAAGAACACTGTATAAATTGATAAGTTTAAAATGCCTCATAAAATTGTAACAAGTAATTCAAGTAAGTAAGTAAAAAAGAATGGTTACAGCTACGAACCCTTAACGGATTTTTTTATTGTCATGGGTATACATTGCAACGTACAAACTATTGTCAGATCTGTAACTATATATGTTAGTATACTAAGCGAGTGATGTATTAATCACCATGATTATGTTCAACGAGGGTCGTTCCGCCGTCGGCACCGAGTTTTTATTGTAATACAAATCGATTATTTTATTAAACAGAATATTCTGCCATTAAAATTGTTATTGCCTTGAGTGCAGGTAGGTATATCTCCACGGCTTTATGATGAGTAGTTCGACTTTATGGCCACCATTGTTTATGGGGGGAGATATAAGGTCGATAAAAACTATTAATGCACGATTTTTAGGTTATAATAAGTGCATACAGTAAATATCTCTAATTTTTCATACTCACACATGTGTACACAATTTCACACACAAATACACTCATACACACATGAACATTCTAAAGTGGTGTTTTAGGCAAAACATAGTGTTCTTTAAAAAAACGGCGCGATAAAAATATGTACAATCACTATTTCTACAGTTAGTTTCATTTTAAAATGCGTAGTACAAAACTGCTTCTACTAAAAATTGCTAGCGGACGAACCTAATTGCTAAAGTTTTATCTAAATGGCGCGTAAAAACTAACGACTCTGTCTAGGGCACTTCCAGTTTTAATATCTGTGAAACTTCGTTATTGATATGACGTTTTGATGAATAAATATTCCGTTTCCGGTCCTTCCCCTATTTTTAAAACCATTTCTTATCTGTTCAACGTGATTTCTACTTGTTGTTAACTCATACCTTAACTAGGTATAATATTTTTGCTAAATATTATAGTTACTGACCTGATAAGGTGCTTGTACCAGTAATGGACACTTAATAAACCTGTTCTTTATGTTGTTAACGATAAGCTACGAGTATTTTCGACACGGGGCAAAACCCCTAACAGGTCTTAATTTAAATAATTTTAAAATGAATAGCTGTAGGACTCTCAATTGAAAAGGATCCTCTTATAGGAGACCGGACAGACATACGGTGGAGCTAAGTACTTAGTGCGCTAATTTTAATGCCGTAATTAACGTCAAACGGCAATATTGAACTCGGGTGTCGGTGTTTTTGATGCATTGAAGATTTTTAAAATAAATTAAGGTGTTACGAAGCTAAGGTAAGGGAAACGAACAACGCGTTACCTTACATTGTTTTATCAAATAAGTATCTTGAAAAATTGCGTTACTTAATACTGAAGCGATCCCTTGCAGGGTAACTAAAAAAAAATTAAAACACAAGCGTTAATCCAGAGTTAGTGTTAAACAGATGCTGGAATACTGACTTAGTTAGTCATGTAACTGTGGTGTTGGACATCGAATCGCTCTTAGCGAAGAACGCAAACGCCTTGTTCCGAAGAAGGTCGATTTACGATGTCTGTTGCTAACTCGATAGCCAAGCTACTTTGTTCTTCTGAAGTCAAAGGTTAAGAACGTAATAGGTGTTTTAATTTTTAATTCAGATGGCGATGTTGTCTAGCTTTGATAACCAATCATAAAAATTATTAGAGGTGTCCAAATGCCATTTTTTTCAGATTTGAGAAAAATGGTAGTTCAGAGGTGAAAAATTCTGAGTTCAAATATCTGATGTGGAAAATTTTGGGATGTTTAAATATTGCTTGGATTTTACGATACTTTCATTCAAAGACAAATGTAAGCTATAAATAACAAATAAAAATAATGGTTAAAAAATTAAGGTAGGTGTCATTTGATTATTACCATAATTTAAACTTCGAAGTGCGTATAACGTATTACGTATATAATATTCAAACTGCGTAGCAGACGCTACAAAATTGGCGGGATGAGTTCACAGCGGAATGTGCGCGATTCGATTATATTACTATTATCTGTGGCGACTGGTGACCCACAAACCTCTGCTATCGTTTGGCGCGAAATATCATTGAATGGCGCCAAGGTCAATGTTAGCAGTTTTAATTCGTTCTCTCATTCACTCAGTTGCTACGCCATTCGAATAAAAATGATATAAAAATGTGCTAATTGTTGCTAGGGATTTTTTGCGCGGTATTCATTTCGTTGATTAAAATAAGTGATGCTTATTTTTGCTTGTTTATGATTATGATACAAGAAAGGTATATTTTGGACAGTTCTAGACTTTATTTAGTTTAGTTAGAGGATGAGATAGATAATACATTTTAATAGACTAACGTAAAATTATAATTATGTAGATACTTGATATTTTTGTTACTTTTGTTGAGTATAACAATGATACATTCGTAATCTACTAATTTTAAGTATTAGGTAACTATAGAGTACATCCTCATCTCATTTTGGATCAGGATTGAAAATTAACAAATGGGGCCATGAAATTGGAAATCCTATGACTATAGTCTCTTCTAAGTCCCGTGAAAAATTTAAAATATTTTTTACCTACTACGACTATGAAGACACATAATACGTACTTTAATAATGTCTTTTTCTTTAGAGTAAGAACGAGACGGAAAATAACTCTCATAAAGACGACAAGAATACAATGACATGCTATGTACAGCGGAACACTTCGGATGTTTCATAGAGACGTAACATAATCTATAGCACAGGCCAAAAATATGTATATGTATAGACGCAGTTTTCGGAACAAAACAGCGTGGTAGGGAAAAAATAACGTTAAAACAAATTATAACGTTTCCCAGTATAATGCTTGACAGACCGTGCCGTCAGATCGTAAAAAAAAAGAAAAAAATACCTTACTTTTTTGTTCCAAAGACTGAGTCTATATATTTTTTGGTCTGAGATCTATAGTATAAAATATCATTGCGTAAGTCAGGAAGCGATGTGGAATAACTCATGTATTCCTGTAACATCTGCTTGCAAAATTTGGTCGTTATGTCCGCCCTTGACTCGCGTTTTTAAGACAATGAAACCGAGTGCGTAGTTTTTATGTTTCCGCTTTGAATCGTGATGGTTTTACAAGTTACACCGCGAGGGGGCAGGGTGTAGGGTTATTGTCTTAGATTTATGAGTATAGTAATAGATGGCAGGAAAATATTTGTTGGAATATAATTTGGTACTAACTACGTTGTGTTCACAGATAAAAAATAATTTGAAATCGTAAAAAACTGAAGCTGATTTTCATACCTTTTGCAAGTTTAACTTTAACACATCAAAATTATTATTATTTTACATTACACCCTCTTGGAAGTAGGTACTAGTTGCGCTATGAATGACAGTAATAAAATCTCAAGACTTATCATAGGTAATCGTTATACAATTCGATATAAATAAATTAGAAATTACTCTTTTACAATGCTACCAATCTGATTGTAAGAATGAGATACAGAAACATTGGAACTAATTACCTATTTGAACCTATTATTTTGGTGTGCTCCGTCTGTTTACACTTTAATCTATGGTTATTTTACATTGAATGACGTCTAGAATCGTCCTCGACATTTGCCAAATGTCTGCTGTCAACGACCGCTGTTTCCTGGGTTGTTAGGAGGTTCCACTTTAGTTAATTCGAAATTAAAACACCTGAAGCATACTAACAATGGTTTTTGTATAAAACCACCTAATTATGTTGGGGTTTTAATCGAATTTAGTATTTAGCATTTGTAATCTGAAATTAAAACGGAGTGTAATAATGATGCCGACATGTGGAGGGATTCGTTACGATTATTTTTAATCGATTCAATTGGATACCTAGGTGACGAATATATGGATAACAATGTTAAAAAATTTCTAGAATGTTCATCGAAGTTGAACGAAAAAATCACAGGTAAACCAATTATGGAGAAGGCACTTAAGCGTGTTTTTTTATACCAGTAGAACCGTTAACCGGCTAGATAATAAAAAAATAAAAAAACATTTTTCGAAAAAATATTTTTTGAGGCCATCAACTGATCTTCGCACACTTGGAAATGAATTGTAAATTACTGTATTTAATATTGAACATTACAGACTATAGACATTGTACAGACATGTACGATCGACACAGTCGTAGTAGGTATGTTCGTGAAGAGTACATAATGGACACACACTCACACACATACTTACAAGTAATAGTACAAATGAGTAGTATGTCGCAGCTGTGACAATAATTACATAGCTGTTACAATATCCCTGACACATTTAAAACACGATAGGTAATCAAAAAGAGCGTTTTACGTCTCGAGTAATTTTTATCATTTTTTTAGTTGAAAATTTTACACTTTGTTCGTGGCGTGGTAACAGTAGTCATTTGCTACGATAGCCGATTCCCGCAGGGGGGATTTCAAGGGGGGACTAGAGGTTAATGAATGGGAAATTATTAGGGAGGTCTGTTTATAAATACTTAAATAGATAACTTGTGTATAAAAAATGGGTATAATTTGGGGGTACGTAGTTCCTAAGATGCTATTAATCTGTGAAGCCTGAATTTAATCGTCCTTTTCTTACAAGTTTGTTCTTCCGTTTATTACAAGTACTAGTGTCATGATTATTTTTAGATTTTTATAACGAAATTGTTAAGTCGGCAGAGATGCTTGACTCTAAAAACAATTTAAAATTTGCTCTTTAAAAAATAATATTTCTAAAGGAACCCTGAACCTAAAAATGGCCTTAACAGACCTAGGGACCCCGAGAGTATCAGTTAGACCCAGTACAAAGAAATGGACGTAGCAAAACAGCAAATTTACTACAGAACACTAAAATTGTTTTTTTTACACCAAAATTCGGTGTTTGTAAAATTTTTGTCCAAGGACAGCAATTTAAGTTTTGACAGCCCTAGAACAATAGAATGAAGTGAGAGTATTGGAGAGAAAGAAAATATATTTCCAAACAAAATGTATGGACTTCGGGCCTCCTATTATTTATAATCAAATATAATATATTGTATTGACAATATTGACGCATCGTAAATATCTATACCCATTACCACCTTAGTATTTGGTGACATTCCACCAAAACGTGGAATTTATTCCACCATATTGAATCAGGTGTTGAACCTCGCGGAAAAGTACAGAATTTGCTCATGTTTAATTCCACTATTGTCAAAGTTTAAATAGTTGCGCGAGAACAGTGGTTGTCAACCTTGGGGTCTTTTTTACCCGGCTACGAAAGAAGAAATGTGTTCGTATGAACAAGCTTAATTCCTGTTACAATTGCATTTTTTTAATAAAAAAAGAGGTTTATTCGATTTAAAAATACAATCCTTTGCACTTGCGGAAGTAATAAAAAATCTAAAGTTCTTTTTGACTATTGCATAAAATAAATAATCTCCAATGACTATTTATACACACAATCAAAGATTGAGAATCACTGGTTGAACAAAATCGCACCAAGGCCGACGCCATATTCATTTTTATTACACCAGAACCAAAATGTTAGTAACCCTCCTTGTAGACTAGCAATCTATGTGTAGAACTAACCTTGAAGTAGGTAGCTAGGAGTATAGGAACTAGGATTACCTTTCCATAGTGGTTTGGCTGTTTTTAAGTGATTAAAATACTGAATATATTTGTCACTGCCTGTTGTTCAAATTTATTATAATAACAGTGATAGATTATTGTTTGCTGTTCTTGAATGCAGTTGTGTAGTCTATCTTTTTAATATGAATAGAGGTATTATGTAGCTGCATTTTTAAAAGTTCTTGCAACTGGTTTTAAAATTACGATTTAACTTTTTTGTTTACTTGTATATTTCTAAATGTAATATTATAAGTAAAAAAAAATTAAATGCTCTATAATGTCTATTTCTTTTATGGTGTTTAGATATGGATATTCAAAGAAACAAACAAAACAAACAAATAATAGATTTTGAGACAAACTTCGAGTAGGACTACAGGGGAGACTGTTAGATAGTTAGTTAGTAGGTCCTGTTAGTAATAGGTGTTAGTTGTAAGTAACACTAACGTACTAATATTCTAATATTAGTAGCTAATAAATGAATTACTGAAGGTACCTAGGAAGTTAATCCTGTTAGTAAATATAAGTCAATATAATTTCAAGTCATCGTTAGTATCGAAGTTGGTTAAAAGACGCGTTGCTACCACTGACGACAGATGATCGCCTCTTGTATACGTATACTTTGACACTCAAGCCCTGTTTAAATTCAAGCTAAGCTCTAAGCATACTTTAAATTCAAGCTGTGCTTCGATAGTAGTCGGTAGTCAACACACAATGATAGAAACAATTAATCCGTCATGTTAATTCCCCATTATTGTATGTATATTGTTTGCGTGATTAAACGTAAATCGTGAATGGGCGACTAAACGTAGCACGCGGGCAGTTCCCACGCAGGACTGTATTCCTGTTGCGACTCAATACGTTTGTACCGTCACCGGCTATAAGTCCTTACAGCAGTCTTGGGCCATTTCGGGGCCCTTAGAAATTCGATTTTAGGGCCTCATTAGCAAGTAATCGTAGCAAATTATATCGTGTTAGCTACCTTATGCTTGTCTTTGAAATCTTTCGTTTTAACTCGTATTTGAAAGCGGGTTTAAGATAACAAAGATTTTATTCCAATTGTACGATATTGTTGGATTTTGATATTAATATTTGGGCGCCTGATGAATAATGTTAAGCAATACGACGCATAGTTAAAGTATGAACAGAAATTTCGCACGTGTGAGTGTAAGGCGCCGTGGCTTAGTTGGTTAAAGCGCCTGTCTAGTAAACAGGAGATCGCGAGTTCGAATCTCGCCGGGGCCTATGAAGGAAATATTTTCAGTAAACTATTTTTTACATTTATTTCCTGTCAGAAGCAATTTAATAACCAATGAAATCAAGCGGTCTTCAATTTTTTTTATTTTACTTTTTTATTTTTTGAGTTGAGTAAATACTGAAGGTGTATTGAATTATTTCATAATTTTTCTTCAGACATTCCTTAAAAGTGTAATATAAATTCAATAACGCCTATTGTATTTAGTATTACACAATAATTAAAACTTCTCTGCATAGTAAGCGTGAGTAATACTATTTAAAGTAACGATAAATCACGATACCAGCTAGTTACCCGTCGATTCAAAGGTCAAAGTTAGTTCCAATGAAGATATTCATTCTAAATTGAGATAAGTATTGTAGAATGCACGATTCTGTATAATAGATTATTTATTGAGCATTGATGCTCATTGAAAACGGGAGGCATTGTCTTAATCCTTTCTAGCTCGAGGCAGTAGTAGGTAATAACGTTGCTTATTGCTTATTAGTTATACTAAAGTTGCTAGTCTGATCTGATGGCGTAATATTGAGAATTTTGCCTTTGGTTAGTAGGGTCAAAACTAGTAGAAAATAATTAAAAATGTATAATTAAAAAATATATTATAGCCTATGACGCTCCCACAATAAAGGCGAATCTAATGACATCTCATTTATTGAATCCGGTAAGCCGTTTAGGCTTTAGAGCGTGTCAAAAAATGAACTTAAATACTCTCAAAAAACCCTCTTTATGACACCACCCGAAATAATTGGAACAATTTAGAGAACTAAACATTTTTGTAGCTTATGTAACCGGGTCTGATCTAGAACACTTTATCCTGAGAGACAATTTCGTCCCCGTAGAGCGAAAATTAACTAACTAACACAAACCTAGTTTTGAGATACAG
>LGAG01000012.1:536809-555404 GCA_001278395.1 Lerema accius
TTCCCAGCGCGGCAGATATTTAAATAATGAGTTTTCTGTTCTAAATCTGGGTTTAATAAATAATGTCCCGTATGATCATGTTGTTCTTAGATTGTGTACCGTCACTTTTTGCCGCACATTTTAATTAAATACGAACCCGTGTTGATTATTAACATCTAAATTAGTGATAGTCAAAATTTGGTTGTATATCTCTCTTCTATTACTAACATTTTCATTTCATATAATAGACATTTAATTTACTGATATAGTGCATCTCCTTAAAACTATTCCAAGTCCCTCGGTCCTAATGGGAACCAATAGATTTTCCTTCAATTTAAAATAAAACTATGCATTCGTCTCGTCCAAGAAGCAGCGGGAATCTTTCAAATGAATTCGATTCAGATTTCGATTTCAGACGATTCTCACGTACTAACCCCTACTATGAAACTACAGTTTTGCTGAGTGAAGATTTATCGAGAAACATTTACATCTATACTAATAATATAAAGCTAAAGAGTTTGTATGAACGCGCTAATCTCAGGAACTACTGGACCGATAAAAAAAAATCTTTTAGTGTAAGATAGCCCATTTATCGAGGAAGGCTATGGGCTATATAACATCACGCTAAAATGATTGAAGAAGAGCAGCAATAAAAAATATTGCAAAAACGTGAAAATTACACGGGCGCAGCTGCCGGCGATTGCTAGTAAGGAATAATTAGAATGAAACTTTCTGGCCACACTCGAATATTGGAATACTGCAATGAAAATCCAAGTATGAGGTGGATAACGTAGCGGACCATTGTGCCATCACTCTGCTCGACGTCCTATTCGTATTTTTCATAATGTTTTAAAAAGTAAACAATTAATAAATCACAAAGATTTATTTTATTGTCTAACGTTGTTTCTATTTTAGTGCAAATTAATTGAAGTTACTAAAAATACTATAATACTATAACTACCAACTCGAACTCACCCTAGTAAGATTCGTTCGAGAAACAATGGTAAAGTAAAATAGTCTAGACAACAAAGGGCTTCAGGAAAGTTTAGTTGAACTTAGGGCTGCCATTATAAAACTCCAACTGGAATTGTCTTTCATTTATTATTTTATATTTTATTACGTGGATCTTTTACTTCGGTACAGTAAAGTATTACATTGAGTGTCTGCTTATCTGATTATTCGTTGTCTTTGATAAGAGATTTTCTTGGGTTATAGTATCGATAATATAAAAATGAATGGTAGTTTTCTTTTATCTAATATGACTCGTCTGTCCGTTTTTTCGTTCGTCTCTCACGTCTACATTAGACCCAATTAAAATTAAAACTGTTGTGTTTTAATTACGGATGTAACAATCATAAATGACTTCGATTTTATCGACTTATATTACGAAAATGTATTAGAGTCCAACTTAAAGTGTGACGTTTTTTTAATGATTAATTCCTTTTTTGGTAACCCTACTTATATTATAGTACCAGAAATTCTAGGTTGTAGAGTTCGTTATACGTCTGTCAGGGCGTAAACGGTCATTCAAATTAATACTATATTACAATGAGACAAGGTTTGAATTGGATTGACATAAACGATTGTTTATAAACGGTCTGGCGCTATCAAAATGTGTTAAGAACAAGAGATGAACAATGCTGCGAGTTCGTTAGCAATTCATTTGTTAAAGGACTCTTATTTATACAAGATTTTGGTAGACGGTTGGTCGGAAATGTTTTGCTTATATTTGGTAGTAAGAATATCTGTCTAGGTCGGTGATAGATTTAGCATTTATAATGCTTTGTCATCTATGAAACTTATTTGATTTATTTAATGGTTTATGTACACTGAGAAATAAAATACAGAAAAAAAGTAAATACCTCACTATAGATAATTGTACAAAGGCACTGCTTATTTTTATGAAATTTCTTTCAGCCGACCCATGATATGAGAGCGATATGTTATTGTTAGAAAGACCGTACACGTAAACTGTAAAGAAAAAAATATAAAGAATGTTAATTGCTTCATTACTTGATTGAAACTTGTTGAAAAACATGTTTTTTGGGTAATTTTTATCCGACTGCGTCAGGAGGAGGGTTATGTTTATGAAGCGCATATTTTCTTTGGCATGCTCTACATCTCCAAGGACTAAAAGGATTTCATCATATGAGATGTGTCATGCAATTAGTCGCCGATATGAGTCTTAAGTAAAACACTTGTTTTCTCGCATTGAGTTAAGAAATGCTAAAAACAGTATGAAAATCGACAAAATAGTAAAAACTGATTTAAAAAAATTTATAGACCGTAATGAAGTGATGTGTTTTTTTGCAAATATAAAGAATAGTGTTGCCAATAATTATAGTCAAATATCACCCATGGAGTAGGTAGTAATTTTAAGTAATTATGTCTCTGCGTGTGATTTCCGCTGCTTCGTGTCGTTTTGCAACAGAGATTAAATCGCGGCGGGAGACTTGGTTTTTATAAAATATAGTCACTATTTTGACTTATTTCGAAAGCTCAACCTTTGTTACCAAGCATCTTGGTATCATCACTGCTTCTAGATATAATATGTATGTACATTCAAAGCTTATATTTAACAAGCAATCGCCCGCGGCTCCGCCCCCATAATTTTGCCGTTTTCGCAATATGTTTTATTGCTGCTTCTCTCCTATTCATCTTAGCCTTATTATATAGCCGAAAGGCTTACTAGATAAATGGACTATCTTACACTAAAATATTTTTTCAAATCGGTCCAGTAGTTCCTGAGTTTAGCGCGTTCAAACAAACTCTTCAGCTTTATATTATTGTTATACTTATATGTATAGGTTGCTTTAATTATTGTGTATTGTTATAAAGATACGCCTTAAAATAAAGACATTAGATGGTGAACGGAATGGACGTGGCTCCGAAGCGGACATCTGACCCAAATAGTTGGTCGCGCGATGATAGAAGACTGCTTGAAATAGCCAAGTGGTTTGGAAACTTGCGGACGAGACGTGGAACACGTAGGCACGCGTCATCTGTTATACTTTTTTATGAAGGTTTCTACCGACAGCGCAAGGAGGGTAATGTTTATCAAGTCTATGTATGTATGTCCTTTTCGTTGACGCGCTTTTAATCCTTAAAGGTTATTACAGGTTTCAACGTGTGGGGTGTCAGTAAATTCGTCGTACTTTTTGCGCAACTGATATAGGCTATAATTTTTTTTTATATAAACGCTAAAACGCTACTAAACTCATACCCAGTAGGATACCTTGTGTCGCGGATGGCATGGACAACACAAATAACGCATCACTGACACCCATGACCCGAGAACAAACATTTATCTGTCACATAAATATCTGCTTCGGCCAGGAATCGAACCCGGGACCCCTCGCTTCGCAGGCAGGGTCACTACCAACTAGGATATGGGGTCGTCATATACTGACATTTCTGTAATCTCTACGTGAAGCCAAAACTCACATGGCGGATTTCTGTAGTTTTTTATGACACCTTGTGCCTATGCTGGCATGTGATCTTAGTCCGTATTCTAGGCCTCCAAATACAACCAAAATAAAAAAAAAACCATTTGTTATTTCCATTATACGATACGCCACTACAATTAAAAATATTAGTAGCAAAACACAATAAACGTAGCACAGCGTCGTGCAGTGTTTGACCTGCATTATTTCTCCGCGTTACACAAGCAACAGAGTTATGTACACTCCCTAATGGAAAACGGCTTTTCATTGAATGGAAACTGCCAAGTGGGTAGACCTTTCCCTGTCCACGTGTCGTTTGAAAATAAACAAACACGTGTAGGTAAGTGGGGCGCCGTCTGAGTCAATTTATGAGGAGAGCAAGAAACATGGTTATTCTAAAAGGGCGCACCGGTCTCGAATTGTTTCGTGTTTTGAAGTTTAAAAGTTATGTTCTGTTTTTGAACACCCCTTTTTATTATTGTCTATGGTCGCAGCGAAATTTTGTGGTGTCTTTGATCTCGAAATGTCCACGTGAACCGATTGGGGTTTCAGTAGGATTGTGTGTTATAAGTTAGTATTGCAATAAAAATGTATTCCCTATGACTCAATGGAGACTAATATATTGGAATCTGTTAAACCTTTTGGCAGTAAAACAAGCTAAAGAAATGGTCAAACATACATACATACATAGTACTCTTAACGACGCCAAAGGATAAAAATATCTGTTATTAAAAATTTATATTTAAAACTATAGACAAAACACTCCGTGATAAAGTTTATATTTTATCTGTAACATGAAAATAATACCGACATTGTCTGCGGCTCCGAAGCTTTTCAACGGAACAACGGATTTCGACACTGACTTTTCTCACAGCCAAATAATATAAAGCGCTGTGTACACGTTCCAATTAAATAAAAATAAGTCTATTTAAAAATTTAAATACATATTTTATTATTTTTATTGCTTAATAGTTTCGTTCGACGCCCATGGTTATCAATAGTAGAGAACCGACGAATTCAACTGTAACTCACTGTCATTATGTCAAACAATTGTCGTAAGATATCGTTGGTTGACAGATGTCAATGTCAACGTCATATGAGCCTTCCGTCTGACGTGTGACGATGTCGTGTCTGTGTCAAAAGCAGTGTTGCAGTGTTTTGCTTTATTTTCTTAAAACTTAGAACAGAAGAATCTATGGCAGTTCGAGTTTAAAATAAAGTGCAAAACAGCGTCCGTTAAGTTAACCAAATCTATAAAACAGGTCATTAACTAAAAACCTGAAAAATATTGGAGGGTATAATAAAAAATATATAGGCTATATTATGACGTAACTTTCACAATCGAGGCCATACCAATGACACCTGTCATTAAAATCTGTCAAGCCAAGCTTATCTTTTAGGACGAGCCACAGAAATCGACATACATACGTGCAGTCGGGTAAAAATTAATGATTATAACTTCTCATCTACATATGAATGTGCCCTAAGTTTAACTGTGAACACAACTAGTTCGTCACACTAGACTGCAACGCAAGGATCCCATGCACGGCACGATCAAAGCAATAGGTGCGCCGCTGTATCAAGTATCAATTACAGTTTTATGTTACGTTAAAAATGATTCTCTCGTGAACGTACCTATTTGCGGTCGTTTCTTTTATAACCAATCGCGAGGTTTACGATATATTGCCGACCGTATTGCAAGTTGCAAGCTTAATCTACTACAGCTTTATTATTACTTTTAATGTTTTCATGGGATTGCTGTAAATCTAAAGATAGACGTTGTATCTTTCTATGTCTATCCTTGTCTTTCTCTTTTGAGTTGATTCTGAGTTACTTCAGCACATGAGCATTGTGACTTGTCTGGATTAAGATCTATAAAATTAGTATGAGGGAATATATACAGCGCCTTTCATTCTATTACAAAAGGATCTGTAACTTAATATGTAGGAAAACACCATTATGAGGATATCTGAGATTGTGTGAGTTTAAATTTACTGTCTAAATAACGTGTATTCACAACACATTACAATTTTGTCATGTGTACTTGTTCTCCATATAAACTTTAAGTATGCCAAAATTCATACTCGTAGCCTTTATTAATCCTAAAACTGTACCGAAATTTAAACCGTTCACTAATTAATACAAAGACACGCCTTTATTATTTTTCGAAGATTAGCTCGTAATACACTTGTAAAGAAAACTAATAATATTGTGTAGAATAATAATGAATCATATATTATAGTTCAGTGTAGTGTGTACTACTCCTTAGCGCAATAAGCACGATTATCTACTGTAGTTTGATATGTAAAACTATTTCAATGGAATCGTTTATAAAAGCTTGTTATAATTGGAGCTAGTAATAAAACCCTTCAATTATTTCTAGGGATTATAAAAGAAAGGTTATCTTCGAGTCTCTCCTGTAGTTATGTATAAATAAGTACATTACATTAGGATTGAGTAGGGTTTTATTTCATTTTCATGTCTACTAAATTTTTTTTTTATTTCAAAAAGTTTATCAATACTCAACCATACGCTGGTTATTAATCGATAAACCCACATTTTATCATTTTCCTTCAAAGTATTATGTCCTCGAGTGCTTCTAAGACTCGCAATCAAAATTGGACCATTGTTTTCTTGTTCCACTAATTTTCCTTAAACTTAGGAACAGTAGACACTAGTACTACCGACTACTAGTACTAGCAACCGTTAAGATAACCAGTACGAGTAAAAACTGTATTGATAACTTGTTGTTTTCATAACTTTCGCTCGTTGCCAACATAACGGAAATAACTGGGTTTCATCCATAATTCGATGATAAACGGAGCACGTTCTTGCTCACTGTGTAGTTTGTACACAATGTTGTATGGTAAACTGATGAGGGAATCCTTACACTTATCCGTTACGAAACGGTGACTAACCGTCCGTACTTCATACGTATTTTTAGTCTCTTAGTAGCGGTATTTGCTGCATTCCTTATACAATTAATAAATAAATAATAAGCAAGATACATGTTTTATTATTTATATTTCAATTTAACTTCATTTCTTATACTTGCACTCGTTCACACGCGCATGTTTCTGAGGTATAGAGTAGATAGAACTCAATACAAACTCGATACCTAAACTTTATGTAAAGGTTGTAAATTAAAAAAAAAACGTTACTCCTGACGTGCTCCCACCGTAAAAAATAAACAATTACATTGTGTAATATTCTATTAAGATCTTCGTACCGAGCCCACGTTGATACATATAAAGACTCCCAGGGGAACTTCCCGTTTATAAATTTCACTGTAATCATAGTGTTTATGCTAATGAGCCAAGCATGGGGGTTTGTATCCGTGACGCTTATGAGGAAATGCATAGGAAAGTTATTACTTTACCTTATTAATAATTTTATCGGTCGCTGCGGGCGCCGTGCGTGTTATGGGACTGTTTGAGTGTATTTAAGTAAATTAAACTGTTAGCTATAACTAGTAATTATTAACAGATAAATAATAAACAGAATTATTAAGAGATACTCGTCTTGACAATTTATACATCTAATAGACCGAAATATCTTGAAACAAAATTTCTGTTTAGCTGCAAAGTTCACAACGTATTATGTTTAAAATCATATAGCTACTATGTTGCAATGCAAAGTCGAGCCATCCTATATATTTGATAACATGTAGACTTACATTATTATTTTTATTTTAGGCATATAAATATAATGCATCCAGGAGCACTCACGGACATTTGAATCGATTCACCTGCGCTTTTATGTTCAATTACTGAAATATAAAAATAATATTAACCTAAAGGTCACGAAGGATGATTAGAAAAAATGCAGGATACCTCGATTCTATTGCCATGAAGTGTATTTTTTCTGTATTCCATGCCAAAGTTGAGAAATAAATTTCAATTTATTGCAACCAACATGCCAGCTAAATTGCATACAACTTATTTGGCGTTGCAATTCACAAAGACACCGTCCTACCCATAAATATGGTTTACTTAATTATTATTTATTGCCTCGAATGAGGCCTGGAACATGACAAAGGTGGTTCCTAGGTATGTCTGTAGGTCAACGTTCTGTAGAAAACAGAAGGTCAGTTTAACAGTATTGAGTTTTATTGCCTATTTTTTTCTTTGCTCTCAGTGACAATAGGTACAAACTTTATATATTTTAAGAAATTTAGAAGCTGTTGAAAATTTTGTAATTCTTCCTATGTAATAAAAACTATTGTACAAGGAATCTATTGTAGGTATTGACGATGCTATTGATATATTAAATTCTAGCAATCGCCCGTGACTTATTTATCTTAGCGTGATGTTGTATAGCTTTTAGCCTTCCTCTATAAATGGACTATCTAACACTAAAATAATTTTTCAAATCGGTCCAGTAGTTCTTGAGATTAGTGCGTTCAAACAAACAATTCAGCTTTATATTATAGGTATAGACTTAAGTAAGGATAGGTCCTTATGTCCTAGGTACACTAAAAATGTCTCTAGTTTGTTGGTTCTTTAATTGATTCTAAAATAAGTTAAACACAAGTAAACTTAACACAGTCGCCCATTGACCTCGTTACTGTGTACATTATAGCTTATCCTTTACGACCATAACTAATTAATATTTCGTAGTAATTAGACAGCACCCTTAAATCTTTTTAAATTTATTATTTACCGTTACATGTATTACAAACATTCTAATGATAATATAGGTATAATAAAGGTTCTAGAAGTCTCTAGACAGTTCTGCTAATTGTCTCAATGACCATCTGTCAAGTTTTGATCTATGACAAGTGGAGTCCTTTCACTTAGCCCGCATGCAGTGTTCAGTTTCAATTACCCCGTAGTTTGAAGGAAAACCGGGAGAGAGAGGGATGGCTAGCGTACCTGGGCCTATGAGAGAAAGGGGCAGGTATACAAACAAATCGTAGGGCCGTAAAAAAGCAAACCATATGCCGTGCGACAGATGGCAGCGACCGCAAGTAGCGTCGCAGGTTGATTTGCTGACGTTGCACCCACACTAGGGTTGCCAACTATACTGTTAAAACATACATACCTACATGTAGAATTGACAATCTCCTTTTTGAAGTCGGTTAAAACTAGTATACTGTTTTCACTACATACATTATATTATATTATTTTATAAAAATCAAGTATACAAAATACTGTTTTCAGCATCAAAATGCTTAACACTAAAAATATTAGACTTAGGGAAACTTTTTAAAAATGAAATAAATATAATACTGTAAATTATTTTAAAGTACTGTTTGATAGAGTAAATATACTCAGACCTAAATTTACTTTATTTCTTGTAAAAAAGTTGGCAACCCTAACCCACACCTCGTATTTACCAAACAATGGATCTTCAATTACCCATCCTTTTCTTTTATATGCAGACCGGTAGAGATGGGCTATATTTGACGATGCTTGTTTGTTTCGGGTTTTGGGTGTAGTTTAAAAAAAAATGTATTTCTTCGAAAACGAAAGTGGTGACGGGAAGGCAATTAAGACGGGTTACGAGCTCAAAACAAAGAGATCCGAAAATATGATAAGCAACAGCTGAAGTCGGTTAGACACTAACGATCGGAGGAGTTAATTGCAAAATTAAATGTCTTTGACGTTTGAGAACTGAAAAATTACATTGTATTTCGAAAATAAATATGACTCTCTCATGTACCTATGCATAAGGATTTTTATTATAATTGGCTTTAGTAAACTTTTACTTGTCACATAAATGACTACCCTATCGAGAATAGAACCTGAATCTTCAGTTGTCAGCCTGAAAATACGATTATAATACATCGAAATTGGTGTCATAGAAATAAACCACTAACTAAATAAACACCCAAACAGAAAATCTTGTCACTGTTTTGTCACTTTTGCTAAATCGCAGGATAATAGAATATATTAATGACCTAGGCCGTATTCCTAATCCAATAAAATCCAGCGCAGCTTAAACCTGAATGAACCATTGATAATGATGACTCATTCAAAACACATGCGAACAACATGTTCCAACTATTCCGCAAAGTCTCATCAAATTCCTATGATTAAGAATGATTAAGAAACACTTGAAACGATTTTTTATCATTCTCGGAATGACCAAAATGAATGATCCGGGAGTCATGGACTACTCATAAGTGATCGGATCTGATGGTAATTATAGAAATATGTAGATGGTGACCACCTGCAGTACTGTCACACGCTGCGAACCACATGTGATGTGTTTCCGCTAATTTGAGAAGGTTCCATTGTCAGCCACGGCACGGCTAACTAGGGTGGCAACAGCGTTGTTCAAATATTTACCTGTTACAATATTGTACGCTTCGCGTGCAAGCGTGGTTGTGTTTTACTTTCGACTAAACTTGCAGAGCTTTTGCAATGTAATGCTAATTCTATACACTATTATTCTAGCTAAAATACACTTAATTTTTTTTTCATGTGTAGGACCGAAACAAAGTAAACTAACAAAGTTTACTTTCACTGTTCATTGACGAACAAAATGTGCGCTAGTTAAATTATCTCTTATTAACCAACTGTTTAACAACTACAACATTAACTGACACTACATAAGTTAAATTATAATTGAAAGTCAGTATTTATCGACCAAGAAAAGGGGGGCACTAACAACACTACAACGTCAATTAAATAATGTAGCTTTTTCTACAAAATCAAAATTTTAACTTAATTTCTGATAATATTATTTACTCTACCTATTACTTAAAAACTTCAACAAACCACGTTAGTTTATCGTGCCATAGCTAACAATAACAAGACAATGGAAACAAGTCACAGACAGCAGACAATACGTTGACAAATCTTTTAATACAATACTCTAGGACCCACGCACCGCTCGATATGTAATTAATACATCGGAGATCATTAATTGTAATTAGTTTAATGATATCAATATGTTCAGGCATCAAGTACAATTCATTGCTGTTGATTGAATACTTTTACCTGATTTGCGGGTTAGAATTGAAATACATTTTATGCGTGCTTCGAAGAATTGTGAGATATTAAACAGAGGTCCAAGAAGGAAACAAAGTACCTCCTAAGCACAGTAGAAGAGGTATAAGGTAAGGTGGGGTAAGACTAACACACGGGGCAAGACTAGCACTGTCTATTATCTCGATACGTATAGCTTAAATACGAAAGTCTTCCAGTCTGTAAGATAGAACAAATGTAAATTTTCTCGGCTAAAACACACGCATGTCGTTTCTTCAAGTGCATATCGAGTTAATAGACAGTGTTAGTCTTGCCCCGTGTGTTAGTCTTACCCCACCTTACCTTATAGATAAGCTCTAATAGTGGAGCGCTCATAGCTCAGCAGCTTATGTCTATTCTAGAAGATGACGAAGTTAAGCACAGGGCCGTCTTTACCCGGGGGTTCAAGGGGTGCAGCCGCACCCGGGCGCGGGGTACTAGGGGGCGCGGGGTAGGTACCAGGGGGCACCGAGCACTCATTTTTATTAGGTGCTTACATTTAGATTATTTGCGATTTTTTTTATATACATAAATTACAGAGTTTTGAGAAATTAATAAATGGAAAATTGAAATTATTTTGCGTTTTTTTGCAACAATAGGAGCGCCGGCTAATCAATCACACCCCGGCGCGCAATATGCTTAAGACGGCACTGGTTAAGCAACTGCGGGCGTGATCGGAAAAAGTATTGGTGATCGTTAGACGCAAAAAATTGTATGTTTTAGGCCTTCTCAGTTACGAATAGAGATGTGTGCTTAGTTACTAAGCCTTAGTAGGGTGTCATTTATTAAGTTTGGGTTGAGGCCAAATACATATTAGGTATAGATTAAATTGCAATACATACAACGAATGACCGTTACTATCAAGTAACCATTGTCCGATACAGGTCATAGGTACAATTCAGAAATCCTACATTTCAGTTTTAAGCACGTTTTCATTGTTCAATGAACCACAAGTTTTTTGCCCCTTAGTAAATATTGTTTGATAATGCTCAATCATTGTTAACCGAGGATAACTAGGAGAGGATCAGTCGACAACACAATGCAGACAATGCGTGAATAGACATCGTTAAGGGCTTTTTCACATGTGCGACAAAGATATCGCAAGTTGAAAATTATGGTAGAGTTTCCCATAATAATTAAGTTGTCTACTTTTGCTTCAGAATAAGCATAGCAAAATGTAAGTGCTTATGAATTCCATAAATGATTTTCTTCGTGCTTCAGTCAAACGCCATACTCTTGTCTTTTTGTTAGTCGTGCACTCTGTGAGTGGTCGTGGATGCTTTTATGACGACGATGGGAGTTAGTTCTTGCCATACCAAACGCCATACTACACATCGTCTTATTCATTGTTTCGTATATACCTAGTATTTTTAAAAGTCGTGATTTAAAAGGTAACCAATCTTGGCACTACTTTTATTTATTTCATTAATTAAAAAAAATATTTAGTAGTATACAGAAATTTATTTTAACATTAAATTATTGTTTATTCTTTAACTTTTTTTAATTTGTGTCTGTCTGTTTTTTAAATCGATAATTACAATAAAAAGACACTGTAAGATTGTTTACTTTTTAAATCACGACGAAAAACACGACGTATAGTAGCTATGTAACGTCTAGCGCCAGTAAGACTTCGTTATACAATTTTAGACCTCTCTAACCAGAGACCATTCGTAGTTGTTGCAATTTCATGTGTGTGTATTTGCATGTGAACAAAACCTTAAACGTCCACACGTAAGGTAATGTAGCATCATCAATTATCCCCTGCTACGAGTTGACAACACGTCATATGCGAACTTCGACTATCCTAAATGCATAGGAAACCGATTTTAAATACAATAATCGACCTTATACACAAGTGTCATAAGAGTGAAGGTTGATTAATTGTTGTTTGATATTTTTTCGTCCGATCCTGTAGGCCTGATGTCAATGTCCGTAGAAGTTTTGATAGATTAAATCCTATTCAGAGCTAAGTGGTAGTCGTTACCGCTTTGTATTTATATTATGTCTTTTTCTTACCTCAATTATCGAGGAATGAGTGAGCAGGCCAGATGATAGTTTAACATGTATCCATAATGGTGAAGGCTTTTTTACGTGATAGATAGATTTTTAAACCAAAAATTTACTAAAACATCCTTTTTCATGGCATAATCTATAGGCGTAGTACAGATGTTCTCTTCATAAAGAAACATGATAAGGGATTTTTAAATAATTTCAGTTTCAGTTACTTTTTCATCAGACTTCAATTGGCTTCAACGTCTGTTTGGAATGAACGAAATTAAAAGTGAAAACTAAAAAATTTTCGAAAAAAAAAATACAGGTTTCATTATGTTATATCTAGTTTAATTTAACGATATACATAATAATATGTTGAAAAAAAAAAAAAAAATGTTGAAAACAAAATGTTGTAAATTCTTTGTAACACGCAAAATGCGCTTGTGTCGAGTAACTTGCACGACACTACAATGAAGTACAATGTCTTTCGCCAGCGATTAACGCCGGAAATAATTCGTTAAGCACAAGTTTTGTATCAATTGTGAGGATAATTCGCCTTCCGATAACCACTTTGACACACGGCATTCGCGTGACGTCATCGTAGTGGCTTCTTTATCATCTTAAGCCATTTTGGAGGCTGTTGCCATTTACTATCCATATTTTAAACTGTTATAAACTTATTATTAGTGGCATCATAGACGGAGTGCTTGAAGCAATGGTAGCCAGTAAGTTGAAACAGTTGGCGTGTACGATTGTATGAAGCGGTTGCTTCAATCTTTATGTGTATGGCAGCCACAGCGTATGAAATTTGAAGCAATGCCGTCTATAACCATTTCAATCCATTGCCACGGTGACCGATCTTTTAATCCAGACTTTATACAGCATGATGAAGGAGGAAACCTTTTAATGTTATACACGAGTTTTTTTATTTGTAAGTGATACTGTTAAATAATTTTTTAATTTAATCTGTTTTTTAATTACATGTCCCTGTGCTCAGAATAAAATTAAACCATTTAACTACTATAGTACCATTTAACGACTTTGTGATAAAGAAAAAATATTATGATTATTTCTTAGTAAACATTAAATTTGAATAAAATTAAAATAAACCTTAGGTTTTAATTTAAGCTTTTTAGAATACGAAATGAAAAAGGTTTCATACTTGGACGAGTAGTTAGAGAAAAAATTAAGATGGAAATTAATGGTAGAAAAAAAAGACAAAAGTTTAACGCAACGTAATTAAATTATCATATTAATAAAGTTTAGTCTGATCCGTTGATTAGTGCAGGAAGTCATTCATTACGTGGTTTGTTAGGTATGACGTCACTCTTAGTAATTAAGATTATAGCGTCGTGGGTACAGAGTAATTAAGAAAAGTCATGTCCTAATCCACACGCGAAACAGAGTAGGTAATGTGAGCTTGTAAAATTTCAATTCGTTTTACGTCCGTTTGAGTCACCTATATTTTGTTCAAAAGGTCAAGTTTTGAATGAATGAATGAATGATGTTCAGTTAACAAGAAAATGACTCATATCTTTACTACACTACAGCTCCACACTGTTCGATGTTTTGCCCTCTGGCAATTGACATTAGTATAGTTTTTTAATGGTTACGCGTAAGGTTCATACTTTTATTGATTAAATATTTTGCTGGTTGTGCGGTTATATGAAATACTGGCCGCTAATAAAAAGAAATGCGAAAAAGAAGAAAAAAAAGCATCGATTTGGCGGGAAAGACATTCGGGATTTGAGGATGACGATGGCATGGACAGCAAAGGCAAAACCTAGCACCAAATACTAATACCTAGGACATGAGTCTACGTATTTAAATGTCACGTAAATAAATGTCTAAATGTCCTCGGGCGGGAATCGAATGCGGGACCTTTTGTTTTGCGAGCAGGGTTTCTGCCAACTAGATTACGGGGTCAAATTTTGTGACTATTATTGAACATTTTTCCTGGGTCTATATATCTTCTAAAGACTATTCTATAAGTACTTTGTATTTCATAATCACTCACGTTATTTTTAACACATTTTTTTTAATAAACCAAAATAACCAACCTAACGTCAAATTCATTTACGTGTCGTCTTCCGTCATGTTGGCGGGAAAAAATGGCGTAAGCGAGGTCGATGACCCGCACCTGTTGCTTTTAGTTTTTTATTCTCGCGAGCTGGATTCTCGTTTATTATGCACTCGTTTTATTGTGATTAGTTGCCGGTTATTTATTGAGAAGCCAGCAATGATATTATACAAAAAGAAGCAGATATGTTAGGTATGAAGAAACTAAAACTACCTAATTTGGGCTGTTTTTCTTTTGTTTGTAAAGACTAATGTATGAACGAGACTTAATAATTATTTTAACATGTGAAATTAAATGTGGAACACTGTTTTTGTTTGTTCGTTAAGGACAACGTATTAGATCTCTATAATATTATTCACGATCAACTACTAGCCTGTGCTTATATGTAAGTATATAACTCACTTACTGAATGTATGATAAAAGGCTGGAATGATTTTCGATCTATTAAAAGTTCAGAGCTATTTCTATAGTGGCTGTTTTGAATGTGGAGAGTTTTAACAAGGAGGCCTGGGGCTTCAGCCGTCTTCCCCGGATGTCGCCGAGGTCGTGCTGTCAACAAATATACAATATAAATATACACTAACAAATAAATACACAACATACTTATACATACGCGTAGAGCAACAGGCAATATGATTCAAACTTGAACAAAAAGTATTTAGACTGTTTTCGGAACAAAAAAGTAAGGTCAATTTTTTTCTTTTTTTTTACAATCTGACATACGTCACAGAGTAGGTACGGGCGTGATGGGTAAGCGGGGTACCGGGAAACGTTATCATTAGCTATTAACGCTATGTTTATTTTCGACTACGTTTTTTTGTTCCGAAGACTGAGTCTATATATTTTTGGTCTAAGTTTAACACCTAATAAGTCATCATTATGACAAATGCATTATTTTTTCATCATACTTACCGGGCTCCTTATTCGTGAAAAAAATTACCTGAACTACCTACTTTGGAGATAGTTTTTGACTAAAACATTAACTTTAAATAATAACTTTTTTATAATGTTACTGGCATAACAGAAAAACAGACTATGTATTTTAAAATATTTTTTGTAACATTGAATCTGTTCCCTTATATTTTTCTTGTTTAACAATATAATGTTTCGCTTTCTTAAGAACGCACTTGAAAGATAAACTGTTTATTAGAACTCCGTGTCGCTAGTCGCTACTGCACACTATTATGAGTTCTACTTCAGTCGAGTAACGAGTAACTATCATTGTTTAACAAAGTCGTTAACAGACATATTCAAATATTGAGTGCGTAATATGTTAGTAACTATTGCGAAAACTCACTCTTCCTGACAGTTAAAATTGAAAAGGTTAAAAAAAACATAACATTGACTTTTCCCGACCAACTCGTAACAGTCGATTCGATATTTGACAGATAAAAATACATATTGACATGGAAAAAATTAAATTTTTCTAAATTTAACGTACTAGGTGTGTGCGTTTTTGCCACATTTTAGTTAAAGCTGCTTGTTTAGTTAACAAATATTACAGAAGACTCTTAAGAGATACAACTACATAGTCAACAGCGAGTGTGGAGTGATATTTCATCTCCTATCGCACGTCATGAGACAAGTACATAAATCTTAGAATATTTTTTGTACTTCCAAGGTATTACAATATAATGTACCAAATTTATCACAATTTTAAAATCTAGTACAATTGTAAAGCGGGAACTTGTCCCATAGTGAGGCTCAGTGAGTTCACTTTGTAAGTTTTAGTGGCCATTATAAAGATAGAAAGCCAAACTTTATGAGTTAATGTTGAGATACTTAAATCTACTCTGTCGGTTGTTGGAAATCACAACTCGTAGTAGCTTCTTAACCGGCCGTTACGTTCGTGATGTGTTTTTAAAAAGATTGGCTCTCACATTAATCATTTCCTCATGATTTAAAAGAAAATAAAATATGTAGGAAGTTTATGTTACCAAAATGTAAAAAGTCAATCGATTTCTTAAATGAAATAATGAAGACTGCAGTCTTCTTAACAGTAAAGTAACTGCACTATCAATAGTAAACTTCAATGGGGTATTTGTAAGGTAACTAGCGCGAAGATAATTTAAAATAAGAACATATTCAAAAATAAATACAAAGTTCTTTATTAGAAAATAACATACATTAAAATATAGTTACAATAATTTTTTGTTTCCGCTAGAAAAAAAAACTTGGATTTTCATACCGATAAGCAAATTTACTATCTGACGATTGGTAATTATTGTTGCAGGTCGATAGAAGTATGGCTGAAAAGTGGTCGCCAGCACAGTGTAGTGTTGGACGAACAGAGGCTCAGTGAGGGTCTGCTGCGACGGCCGGGCTCCACTATTATACTATGGCTCACTTGTCAACAGGTATCTGTAACTTTTAGTTATATTGCATTGATTCAAACAGTGGTACATATTGATTAATATTAATGACTACGTATAACAACAGAAAAGTCAGGCTGCTAAAAACTAAACAAACTAAAAAAAATAAATGGACATCACAATAAATGTTCATCAAAACTCTCCTACAATCTAGTCAGCCAAGTACCAATTTTTAGAGAGTTCCGTAAGCCTTCCTTATAGACAATAGTTTATGTAGAACAAAAATAACAGCAATATGTTTTAGCTATAACAAAAAGGTGGAGTATTGCAAACAAAAAATATTTCAGTGGCGTTATGAGAAATGACACTGGTCTTTCTGAGTCGGTAAATACGAGTACTCAAAATCCCGCAACATTTCCAGTTACATCGATTTATTTTAATGAAAATACATCAAACTTAAATTAAGGTTGAACAATACATTAAACTTAAATCAACAAGGAGTGTCTTAAACGAGATAAACAAAAACAATTACGTAAATAACGTGGATATAGACCGGTGAGGAAGTCGAGCGAAGTCATCAGTGACTTTTAAATGTCAAAAAACTCCATTACGGGGCCATCTTGTAGCAAAAAATATAAACAAAACGAGTCACCTGCGCGCACAGATTAACAGGTGGCGTTGGCATCTGCGCATTTGAAAATAGAACACTTTTCAACCCCATTCAAATAGAAATAAAGTTCACATTCGTTCAAATCCGCTACGTATTCTGCTAGGTGCGTGCTAAGTTCGCGAGTAAATTCAACCTTATTTCCGTGTAATAAAGTTGAATTTGTCAGAGGTTTTTAAGGTGAAGGGTTCATTTGAACACATGCCACAACAAAAATGCATGTGTGTATGCAATGCACTCGTATTGTGAATTCCGATGTGGAAATAATTACGTTTGACGTAGCATTGTTTGGTTGCCCGCTACGAATGCCACCTGTTAACTTCTTTTACTGTTTTGTATAACTTTAAAAATATATTAAAGAAACTATGTATTCATTTGTAGATAAATAAAAACTAAATAAGAAAACAGACTTATATAGCTATAATAAGAAATTATTTTGACACATTACCTCGAGCAAGTACAGCGAAGAACAAAACACAGAGTACAGAAAATGGCGGGAAATTAACAGTCATACCACAGAGTAATAATAATATCATAGACAATAAAGTACGTAACTAAGTAGTTTAATTATTCCAACATAAACTTTATACTTACATAAAGAATATTTAAGCTAAATTGAACAGTAATTGGTTCTATTTGGTGGCTTAGTTAACAACTAAAGGACGCTTCAAGCAAGCGTTAGTTGTCTTAAACTACCGGGCAGCTATCAATAATTTTGTAGTCGTCAATTAGGGAAACCCCAAGAGTATAGTATGTAAAAAATACAATTTACCTACCGCTTAACACATACAATAGAGACATGTTGACATGAACAGCCGATTTCAATAAATTAACACTCAATTTACAATAGATAATACACGTTTCTAGGGTTGAAAAACCTTACTAAATATGGTGACATAATAACTTAATAATGTTAGCTTACTACTTAGTATAGAAGATGTTAATTTGACCTTTAATGGTGGCCAGTGAATGTATTGTCTTGTCATTTTTATCGGAAAATGAATAATATATGGCCCTTGAGTCTACAATGATGAATATTGGTGAAATATCTGTGAGTATAGCTGTCTTCAGAGGTAGCAAGCAACGCATCTTTTGGCTATATCTATACTATAATAAAACAGTAAAATAAATTTGTCTGTACATTGAGT
>LGAG01000012.1:571102-593040 GCA_001278395.1 Lerema accius
TGCAATTTATGTATAGGTACTTTACTTTTAAAACGTTTACAACAATAGGGCAAAGTTTTTACGTAAAACTGATGTAATGTGTAAATAACTTTTACGACGTGTTATGTATGAAGTAGGTAATGGAAAATCACTAGGTATACCTAATATACCTAACATATTTTTACTGTCCTTACAAAAGTTATATTATCTTTTAATTTATTTGAGAATTATAATAATAAAAAGAAATACCTATGTAAATTTTTTACAAAAATGAAATGTTGATTGTAACCACGTCTTACATGCCGACAAGCTAATATAGTTACGTAATATATTTCGCTACGTTTTAACTGATACATTATGTTTATTAACTTTGTAACAATCTAACAATATGCTGTCATTCACAGCCTTCATGAAGAAAAAGAAAGGTACGGTGCATTTTTTTTACTTGTCCTATTTAGCACGTTTTCACAAAAACCTTGTAACGGAAATCACATATTTTCATATGATTTACACTTTTCCAGTAATGATTTCATCCGTTCAATATCACATATGCTTGTCCCAAAAACTGTTGTGAAAATTAATGTTTTTGTTTTAAAAAAAAAAAGGACAGATTAAAACTGGTACTGCAGTACAGCTCCCATTCAAACCGTACAAAATTCAAAACAGCTGTAAAAACCATCAGTCTTTTAATTTAGACTAAGACAATCGTTGATTACTATAAATCCTCCATCACTAAATTAAAGTTTTTTTTAATTAAAAATTTCTCTTTTCAATTAAACTCTTAACCCTTCACTCATAATTACGGTAATTAGAAAGGTTAATTTAATAAACGTTATTAAGGAAAACAGAAAGCACCATAATTGGTTCCCGTCCGCCGCACATTTGTTATCTGTATTAAAATAAAAATGTTTTTTTTTAACGAAAACTCGTTAGGAACGCTTTTACTTTTTCACACAGTATTCAAAAGGAAACGAGTTGGTAAAAAAACTACGTCAGTACTGCGGAGGCGCGGCTAGGTCGCTACGTTAAGATTGTTCACACTACACGCGTTTGTAGTTTGTCACAGACCAACTAAAACGAGCGGTTAAGATAGAGTGTAATTAAATTATACGTAATATTTTTTATGACATCGATAAAATTAAAGTAAATTATATATATTTTTTTATTTTTGTGGTTTAATAAATATGTTTGTCTTACTTTTTTCTTTAAAATTTTATTTTTGTCACTTACATTACGAAGATCCCGGTACATAATTATAATACTACAGTAGGTGTTGCTGTTTAGAAGAAAATCTAATTAAAAACTTTTTATTTCAACAGTTACTGCAGTAGGAGGGAGTATAATGTCTTATGAACACACTAAAAAACACCAAATAGGTTATAATCATTAAAAAAAGTTTTTAAACCGGTAACAAACCTCGAGCGATTAACGCGCGTTTTTGACTAGCGTTCATAAGGTCGTATTAACTGCCATTGTAGCACACCAGCGTCACCTAAGGAGTCAAGGGCGGTCACACTCGCAGCTGGCTTCTTGCTGAATTATTACTAACCCGAATCTCAAACTACATGGATAAGGGTAACCATACACTCTCAGTCTAGATAGATAGTCTAGGGGTAGATAAAAAAAAATGTTTGACGTGCATAAGTGTATAATTGATACCTAAATGAATAAATGATTTTGAATTTGAATTTTATCAGTACTTAAACTTTGCTATAAAATGTTCATATAAACAACTTATAAAAAGTTTAGCGTTTGTGTCTATAGCTACTTTATCCTAATAACTAAAAAGGCCTAAGTTAAGTTAAGGCCTTCTAGTGTGAGATAATTGAAAAATTTTCTAAGGAATTGGATGGTTTATGCTAGCGTAAAGCACTTAATAATGTTTTATAACGATGATGAGAATTCTGATACTTAATATCACTGCCTTAACCATGTCCTCTTAGAATTAATAGAAAAATTTCAAACGTGTAGTGGTTTCAGTATTGAAGAGTTAGGTAAACACTTCTTGCCAATCAAATCTATTGTGTATTGTCTATGATTTAATCGAATGATTATGCAACATAGGTAGGTACGTAATACATAGACCAAATTATAGACGCAGTCCTCGGAACAAAAAAGCGTGGTAGAAAGAAACATAACGTTAATTACAAATGATAACGTTTCCTGGTACATTGCTCGGTGAATAAAAAAAAATAAAAAAATTGACCTCACTTTTTTGTTCTGAACTCTGAGTCTATTATATTTTTTGGTCTGAGACATAATATTAGTTACATAGATTAATGCCTTTTTACGTACCTTTTTTTAATATTGAAAGTGTGTGAACAGCTTAATACTCTGTGATACTAGTTTTTAAGAGTCGAGGTTACTTGGACAGACGGTAACCAGGCGACAATAAAAAAAAGACGGAAGCTGTGTTGTCTATGAGTGACAATAGATAAAATAGTAGTTTAAGATATCACGCAAAAAATCAATTTAATGCAAAGTAGGAATGAGGGTCAAACGGCGCTTTGTGCAATAAATAAGTCTTTGTGTCTAATGAATGTGTTTATTGAGGCATTCTTATATTAGACTTGGCAATAAAGTCATATTGTTTTTTTATATTTATTGACATACATGATTATCTTGCTCGTCTGCTCCTTTGAAAAACACTCAGACCAAAAAATATAATAGACGCAGTGTTCAGAACTAAAAAGTAAGGTTTTTTTTCTTTTATTACGATCTGACGTGTCACCGAGCACAGTCTGCCAAGCAATGTACCGAGAAATGTTATCATTTGTTATTAACGTTATGTTTTTCTTTACTACGCTTTTTTGTTCCGAAGACTGCATCTATAATTATGTTTTTAGGTTTGTGGAAAAACGTTATTGAAAAAAAAATAATGCCTCCTGGTGATGACTGCCATCTAAGATATGAATTTTTATTACGATAAAAAAAAAATTACGATAGTCTACATTTTGGTCATTCCACACCGCTATGTAGGTAAACGTTAGGGATATTCCCTCCAAAAACTTAATAATTCAACACGAATAAGATAGAAACGCGTCTCACACAGATTTAATAAAGCAACGCCTTAATTATAGCCAATAATAGATCCGTGACAACGCAGACATATAGAAACACGTCGTCTCGCCATCGAAGAACGCTGCCGTGTCTGTGTCTGACCACAATATAGAGAGACTAACAGTAGTTAAACTCATGTATGTTGTACATACCTACATACTATGTACCTAGCTATAGTCCTTGCCTTATTTTTAAAACAAAAATTTTTAGAGCAGTTTTTGTGAATATTTCAGCGCTACCTATGTGATATTGAAGCGATGAAATCACAATATTGAAATTGTGTAAATAACATGAAAATGTCTGATTTCCGTTACAATATTCCTATAAAACTGCGTGCTGAACGGGACAACTTAATTTTTTTTACTGTAGTTCGTATCTGATACCTATGTTCGACGCGCACATCTTTACAATTTTGTTCTAAAACACTTCCAAACAATAGCCGAAATCCGTGTTGGTAAACATTGTCAGTGCCGTCTTAAGCATATTCCGCGCCGGGGTGCGGTTGATTAGCCGGCGCCCCTATTGATGCAAAAAAAACGCAAAATAAATTCAATTTTCTATTTATTCATTTCTCAAAACTCTGTAATTTATGGACATAAAAAAATCGCAAATAATCTAAATGTAAGCACCTAATAAAAATCTAAGTTTCTAATGCTCGGCGCCCCCTAGTACCCCGCGCCCGGGTGCGGCTGCACCCCTTGCACCCCCGGGTAAAGACGGCCCTGAACATTGTCTATGTGTGCGTTGTTACAATGTCATCAATATGGAGTTTAACTACTGTCAGTCTCTCTATACTGTGGTTGAGGCAGTTCCCGCCACGGTCTATTTCGGAGTTTGACAGGTCAATCCCAGTTTCGTTCCTGGTTGATTGTCTTTTTTTAAATAACAAAAGACGACATAGATATTTCTAATGCGTTATGTAACGTTAAAAATAAACACACTTGTTAGTTGGTAGTCCTGTTTCGTTCGGGTTTGTAAATTAAATTTGGAATTCAAAAATGGAATGAGTTGAGAATTTTGCTACGGATTAATTTATTCATTTTTTTTTCTTATCTATTTTTTTTGGCCGAATAGGCGTCTATGGCGGAAGCTCAATGTAGAACGTTTCTAGGGTGAATTTAAACTTTTTGAGTTTGGTTTAAACTTTCCTATAGAGGTGATTAGAAAATTGAAAAACAAAGTTTAAAAAAATATCTTTGACTAAGGCTGTGATCACGGTTTTATTGTTAAATAATGTCCATGGAAGAAGCTTGCCACTTTCCTTTAGGTGTACTACTAAATGTCTACCTACAAAAGTACTTCAAGCTATAAGTTTAATCAAAATTATTCGTTAAATCCAGCCAGTCAAGGTCGGTCGTTCAGTACATTCAAATTCACTCACTTCGGGTCGTTCTACAAATAATTAAATAGTAGGTATACTTTGCGATTTGTTGTCGTATTATTTCACAATATGTGATGACAAGGGCCTATGTGAATTCACAGAACTTTCGTAGAGCAAAAACAAAATCGTATCAGTTCATAGTTGATAAAAATATATTAAAAACAATTTGTTCGCGATTAGTGTTCCATTAGAAATGTTCCCGATGACAGAGCCCCTTAAGGATTTTAAATATACTACAGGTCTACAAAATAATCGAATTTTCGATGTCGCAAAACCGCAAAGTCGCAAGAACGTATAATCACACGTGGTTTACCTGAACATTGAATTTATTTCCATGTTTCCAGTAATTTATAACGCGTGACAGACAAACACGAGCGAGTTTTATTTCGCGACCACACATAAAAAAGCATCAATTAGACGCCGCGGCGGATTTTTGCGCGCAAAGATTTGGCGCTTTATTATATTTTGAAGATGGTGTTTTATTATAAAGGGTTTTTCATCGCAATATCTACCTGAGTTGTTTTTTTTATATCTACATATTATCTATCTATTAAATTAGTATTAGAACAGCGTATTAGTTAGATCTAGGTACTCTATAAATAGAGCCCAAGAGGGTGACGAATTTTGGGTACGTGTTAGCCTTTTAGGCAAATTCAAAAATTTTAAAAGTACTTTTGTATGAATTAGAGAATCTTAAATCGTGAATCTTGCTAGGAAATCGTGGTTATTTTGCCACTATATTTTATGAATACTAGCATTTTTAAAAGAAGTTATCATTTGTTGCAATTGTAAATTAAGATAAGCACGAATTTATTTTTATAGTAATAAAATACCTTGAGTTAATTTAACTAATTTGAACAAAAATTAAGCATTATAAAACCAGGTAGCGTATCATTTTTAATTAAGTTTCTTAGTGATATATTTTTTTAATTATTTTACAGTTTAGATTTTATTTATTTTTTAATTATTTTACTAGTGACTTTTTTACCATACACCTAAAATCGACAATAATTCATGCCTTAAATAGTTACTTTATCTATAAGGTTCTAGAAAGAATCTGAAGAGAAAAAAAATGTATTTTTACCTAAAAGCTTTCATAATATCAGAAACACTTAACAAAACTTATTTCTGTACAAAATAGTAATCGATACTAACATTAAAAAGTACGTTTATAATTTCATGATGCTGCAAAAAGGCATGAGTTAATAGAATTTAGTATTCAATTTTTCTTGTTTTATGTCTTAAATAAAAAGTGGTCTCATACGATACAGTTTTATTGTCGTTCAAGATCTATTAATATTCAGAGATCTTCTCAGAAGATGTTAGAATCTAGAATACAAAACGCATGTCCTAAGGTCAATGCGCTCGTTACAATTTTGGGCAGCGATCGCTTCATTTGTATGCCGGGACGGTAGAGGGCTGGGCTCGGCCCCATGACTTTAGTTTTCGACAATATTTTGACTAATACCTTACTATCTGAGTTCTGTCTTTCACAGATTGATAACTACTTAAAGGTATTTAATTTTCTTTTTAAACGAGCAATCGCTCGCGGCTCCGCCCGCGTAAACTTCCCGTTTCCGCAATATTTTTTATTGTTGCTCCTCTCCTATTCATCTTAGCGTGATGTTTTGTAGCCTATAGACTTCCTCGTTGAATGGACTATCTTACACTAAAATAATTTTTCAAATCGGTCCAGTAGTTGCTGAAATTAGCGCGTTCAAACAAACAAGTAATCATACAAACAAGAAAACTCTTCAGCTTTTTATTATTAGTATAGAAAAGTACGCGTATATGTCACTGAACTTCTTCTACATGCATCGAACATGTAACATAATTATCATGTAACAATAAAAACCGGGGCTGACGGCTTAACGTGCCCTCCGAAGCACGGAAACGTCTAAGAAATTTGTTGCCACAAGTGGTCACCCACTTTTTAACCTGCGCCCGCGCCCTATCGTATCCTACCGTACCTCATGTAAGATCCTTTCCGAATGTAAGATTGTATGAGATTGGTTTTACCGTCTAAACGCCTGAGATAATTAATTGTCGCCCCCTTTATTTGTGACAGTGCTACCACCTGGTGACACAAATCAAATTCCCGCCAAGCCCAAACAATATCTATGACATAAACAATACAAGTGTCCGCCGTACATGTTACATGCAATTGAGCAACTAAAAACATGCATGGCAATTTGTACTAGTGCTAGTAGTGATATGCGACTATGACACGTATCCGTATTCAAAAATAAATTAGTAAATTTTTATGATCATTGTTGTGTGTAGATAATGTTGTTTTTATAAATAAGTATTATTTTATTTACTTAAAATTCCCATTTATTTAAAAACCCTTACTTGCGTTAGTATTACTTTTTTCACATTATTTTAATTTAATGCCGGTTTTATTGTTTTGCGAACTAATTACTTTAAAGCTTTATTCAAGTTTTTTTCGTATTTATAATAAGCACTAGTAGGTTCCCGCACTTTTTGTTAACTATTAATTGTCATATTATGCCGAGGAGTGTTTTATTTATTACGTAATTTAGCAATTTGACCGTAATTAATGGACAGCCAAAGTAAATAGAGTTTTATTTAATGTATCACAAGTTATATTGATAACTAATTAAGTAATAACATCTAAGTATGTGATTTTTTACTATTTTTTATTTATTTTAAAGCCAGCTTGCTTGCAAATGCCTTAACAAATAATCAAAAATATTCCATTATCAAAGCTTAATTCCCGCCCAGTACAGGAAACGTATAACGCACATAATTTAAATTCTTGTTTGAAATGAAACCATTTAGTCAATTTATTTTATTACATTTTGATAGTTAATTACTTCAGTTTTTATGCTTGTCTTTAATCAATTAAATTCCCAGTCGACCGTTATTTAAGTTGCCATGTTAGAATAAATTTTACGCGACATAAAAATATTTGGGTTCACAAATTATTGGTCAATTGAATCGTGCACAAATTTATTTAAAACCTTACAAACGTACTATCGTGTAATAACTAATGACTAATTAGTCTTATCTTAATCCCGAACGTGCTCTATCTTTGGACTACAATACAACTGAATGGTTTATGGAAATATAAACATCTTTGCAAATCCAGTTTAAGCTTAATGTTTTATCAGGAATTATACAATAGTAACACGAATTCGTATACAGTGATCCGTATTTACGATATGGCACAACACTATGTCAGTAGTTACTAAGTTAGTTAGTATTAGTAGCTAACAGTGATTCTCAAAGTGTGCGCCAAGTATCCTGTCGTCGCGTAGAATGCAAAATAGGTCGCCTTGAGGCAGTTATCCTCAAACGTTAACTTAAGTATTGGCACAAATCAAACACTTTTAAGATATCTTATGTAAGACATATTACTAAGCTTGTATGTTCGCCGCAGTTTGTAAAAGATTGAGAACCACTGTAGTTAGCACATACGCAGTACTCTACGTATGGCACATGTTATATAGAATTGGTCACGAACAAACAGAATCTATGCATATAATTACCCTGTGCAATAACAAGCCAACGTGATTCTGATTAATATCTAGTGTTATTTTAAGACTAAGCTAAGAATTCGCGTGACGTTTTGTTCTAAGTATTGTCTATATCAGGGTTTCTCAACCAGTGGGGCGTAGAGAGATGTCAAAGGGGACGAAAACCGTTTGCATTTTAGTCAAAAAAACATACAACTATAACAACAACATTACAACGTAACGTTCAATTGATGAACACGTAAAATTAATGATTAAAAGTCAAATATCAATTTGATGACCTCTGTTTCTAAACCAGACGTCGTCAATTCAGAAGAGTTTCAACTTTTTAATTTGTTGATGAAGTAATATGATTTATAGTCTGGGGAGCCTCAACAAAAGGTTGGGAAACCCTGGTCTACATTATAGGAGTAGGTACCTATACCTGTTGGTATGTTAGTGTATATTGCATGTTAATCATAATTCTTTGTATCAATATCGTGGTATTTAATTCATTGAATTCCCGAAGCACCTTTTAACATCTAGTTATTTAATTTAATATCATTTTTTAATAACCAGATACGCTCATAGCACACACTGTGATTCCTTAATGTTCTAGACATTATAAAGTAAACACACATACACACAGAAACTTGCAACCACACCGAGAACAGACTAAAAATACTGCCTGGTTGGGAGTCGAACCCAGGACCCTTCGAACAACAATACGGCATGTTAACATACTCGTAAAACGATTCGTCATATAAAAATTTCCTGCTAAAAGTCACAACACTCGCAATGTAAGTTTCAAAAAAGTTTTCAGGCAAAAAAGTAAAAAATCGGACAAGTTCGAGTCGGACTCGTGCACTGTAAAAGAAAATCACGTTTGGTGAAAAAAAACTTTCATTGTATGGGGACCCGTCTTAATATTTTTTATTGTTTTTACGAAATATTTAATTTGTGAAAATACCAGCTTTCTAGCTATAGATAGCCTGCTGACAGACAGCGGAGGTTTAGTATTAGGGTTCCGTTTTTACCTTTTAGGTGCCTACGGAACCCTAAAAACTACGATAAAGTCCCCTCATTCGTTCCCTTGACCTGACCCTCGAAGGACAGGTCAGGGAGAGGATGTTATGACCACGACCAGCTAATGTAAATAGCTTAATAGCATGTTGACGTAATGACGGGAATTTCGTACTTATTAACATGTCGCTGTTTCCGATGCAACACTAAATAACGTTTTTGTTCTTTTTATCATCATTCATCATCATTGCAACCCATAACTGTCCCACTGCTAGACTCGGGTCTCGTCTCACAGTGTGAGGGGTACAGGCCATAGTCCACCACGCTGGGCTAGTAGGGATTGGCAGACTTCAAACACCTTTGAGAACTTTATGGAGAACTCTCAGATGTGTAGGTTTCCTCACGATGTTTTCCTTCACCGAAGCAAGTGATAATTAGTTTGTAATACGCACATAACTTAGAAAATTAGAGGTGCGTTCCGGGGATCGAACTCAGGAACTCCGGTTTGGAAGACCAATGTTCATACCACTAGGCTATCACCGCTTTTTAAATTTACAATAACAGCTTATTCATTAGAATAACATGCTATAATTTATAAACATCTTGTGTAAACTGTATTTACGGAACTCATAGGCTGTAATTTACAAAGATATTGTGTAAACTGTATTTTCAGAAAGTCTTAAACAAAAGGTACTAAAAAATAAAATATATTTGCAGAGTATCCACGACGAACGACTAAACGCGCGCGTCGATTCCATGATAGAAGAAGGACTTATTGAGGAACTTCTAGACTTCCACGACAGACATAATAAGCAGAGAATACGAGACGGCAAGTGAGTATACACCTTAACAATTTTAACATTGTGTGTACAGTCCACTTTATTTTAAGTCCTATTTGGCAGGCAGTTTTACGTATACCTTGTAATGAAATGACACTCTTTTCATATTATTCACACTATTCCAGTAATGTTCAAGTGATGAAATAAAATAAATAAACGCTAAACACTCATACCCCCGCAGTAGGATTCCCTGTGTCGCGGGTGGCATGGACAACACAAATAACACAACACTAACACCCATGACCCGAGAACAAACATTTAATCTGTCACATAAATATCTGCCCCTGCCGGGAATTGAACCTGGGACTTCGCAGGCAGGATCATTACCAACTAGGTTACGGGGTCATCTTACAAAAATGATAGTGCCTAAATAGCAAATAATTTATAGTTTCGAGCTAAAATATAAGAACCGATGGTCCGTAGACCGATGGTAATACCTCATTAATTCACTTAATTCAAAATGGGTATTGGATCCAGGCAAATTATCCGTGAAATTCAACAGTTTTATTATACACCGCTGACCCGAGTTGGCTTCGCTTCGGCAAACCAGGTTATAAACGATTGCTAAAACAATCATGATAAATGAAAAATGAGAAACAGTCATATTTATCAAGTAATTAGCCCGCAAAGTAACATAATATGAAATCTTAGTTTTGTTTATTTTGATGTAAAAGTAGGTGAGAGGTTTGTTTACTATTTTTGGCACGAAGAGGGAGAGGTGCCTGTTATTATTTAAAAACTGCTTACCTCGGTAGCTAACGTATCTAATGGTTGATACCTGTCCCGATTATTAATGAAAAATTAGGTGTCCCGTTTTTTCGAAAATTATTTTGATTTTGATTTTTTTTATTGAGGAGGAAGTCTTCATTGTAACATACCCAAGATTCAAGCACCTAACGAAAGGGTAAATCACTTTAAAAAATCGGACTAGTAATCATTAAAATAAAGATAAAAATCCAAGTGCCAATCCTCCTAGAGTACATTTTTTACTATGTCCCACTTTCGACAAAGTTAAAGTAGTAGGCGTAGGAATAGGTAAAATTTAGTATCTATATAGTAATACTGTAATGAGCTTTGGACTTTGCTATGTAAGTATGATCGGGTATAGACAAGTATAAAATGAATCCGAACACTGCATCCGCGTGGATACGCGCCAACGACAATGGTAGAAGAAATTTGAAAAAAGAACACAACAGCTGACAAGATGGCCGACGGGCAACGGCCGCGCGAGTGGCATCTGCTCTATAGTTGCGGTTCTCTATGGTTTCACGTTACATGCAATGCGTGCCGCGTCTATTTTCATATGATACGTAATTGTCTTTGGTACTCGGAGTATTTTTTTTATTGCTGTATTAATTTATTGTTGTGATTATTTTTAAGTCGAAGTATTTCAGTAGCAAATATTGAGTAACAACAATCTCTTACTTTTGCGTTAGAATAAGCAAAAACATAGACAATTGGTGCTTATAGTATATTACCGTTATATCCGGTAAGAAACTCTAACTTGGGTACTAAGTATCTACATATAACAGAGAAACATTCCTTAACAGTCCCACAGATTAACCAAGTTAGTAAACATTACCAACTCATTTCAAATCGATTATAACGGCGCAGTTTCGATTAGTTTCGCGTGTATTCACCAAACATTTAATAGTAGTTTAATTAATCATATTCGTCGCAGTATTCACCGGTTAATAGTATGCGAGCTGTCATATCAATCAAGTATCAAGAGTGCGCGCTCGACAACTTGTCTTGGTCACCGCGGTGACCACTACTGTTGGTTCAATATTACATGACTGGAAGTGACATTCATTGTTTATTTATTACCCGTATGCTCTAGAAGGAGGGTAATGTTTTTAATCGTATGTATGTATGTCCATTTCTATGGCATACTCTTCAACCCAAAGTGCTTAACCGATTTCAACTTAAATGAGATGTTATAGGTAGGTAAATTAGATTCGTCCTATATGAGATTCGTCCCTACAATAAGAGTTACATAGGCTATATGATTTTATAATGTGTATATTTCTTTTTCAAAATTGTATAGCCCGAAAACAACCTATTACCAATTTTGCATACACATCATCATTATCATTGAAATCGGACAAAAATAATAACTTATTATTAAATATGAACATTAATATTTGTTCTATTCAACCAGAGTAAGTAATAATTATACAAAAGACATAATGAAAAGATCAACATTCAGTACTAAAATTGTATCCCCAAAACTAAAGAAATAAATAAAATAACGAAACAATTATAAATTCATTTCCAGTATCTATATTGGCAGTCTTAGGCCTTCCTCTCACGGCGACGAAGCCTCCGCCCCGCGCCCCCCACTTCGTTAACCCTCCTCCCTCTCGTCTACTTTCGTAGTGTTTACTTTTCTTGGGCCCTTTTGCTGAAAAACAACAAATGTACCAAAATTCAATGATTTAATGAGAATAATAAGAATTTAATATTAAGTATGCCTGAAACACTTACACCAGCTGTTTCTATAAATAAATTATTTAAATAAATTATGTACCAAATTATAATCAAAACAGTTTCATAAGTTATAAAGCACAGAACAAAAAATATATAGACACAGTCTTCGGAACAAAAAAGCTTAGCAGAGCAATCGTAACGTTAATCCTACTATCCTACTAATATTATAAATGTGAAAGTTTGTAAGGATGTTTGGATATTTGGATATTTGGATGTTTGTCCCTCCTTCACGCTCTAACCATTGAACGGAATAAGCTGAAACTTGGCACACAGATAGTTTGAATCCAGGCATAGGACATAGGATATATTTTATCCCGTTTATAGATTCCCCTGGGATGAATTCTACTCTTCCGTGGGCAAAGCCGCGGGTATCGTCTAGTAACAAATAATGACGTTTCCTGGTAGGTACATTGATCGTCAGACCGTGTTCGGTGACATACGTCAGATCCTAAAAAAAAAGAAAAAAAATGATCTCACTTTTTTGTTCTGAACTCAGAGTCTATTTTTTTTTTCGTCTGAGTAATAAAGTTTTATTTAAGTAAGTGATCGAAAAACAACGGTCACGACGACGCTGTCCATCCAACTGAGGTGTATGCAACTATAATCGAAGTATAAGGGTAGATACAAAAACAAAGATTTCTACCCTCTAAACCGAAAATATTTAGTGCTCTATACCATCTAAAAAAAAATCTTACATAAATTTCAGTGCTCATTTGTTATCATTGGATGTGAGGTTCCATAAAATAAAAGGTAGGTTATTGTTAGTTAGTTACCCATTTGGTTAGTGTTCCATTTTCTATAAAGTTTGGGAAACACTGTTCTACATGTTAAAAGATTTGAAAAACTGGCGGGTACTTTAAATATTTATTGAATATTGTTATAATAAATATACCTCGGTATAGGTACCAAGTACTACGGATGCGTCATCGGGATCGGTGTAACGATAAAATATGGTTTTTAAATTTGTTTCATTGACTATGACAATACAGTTGGGCACATATTATTAAAGCCATTCCAATGTATCAAGCGTGATTTATTACGAATTTCCTAATAAATCATAATTTCGGTAATCACCATTATTATATTGATTACGATTAGGGCCCTTTCAAGTGTTGCTAAGGCAATTTAGCAATAGTCATTACATCAAGCTCGTGCCTAATTTTACTCCATAACGGACCTTTATTGTGAGAAAATACTTACTTATTATCTTATCGTAACATAACAATAGAAAGGGCGATGCTATTAAGTTTTTTTTTTTACTTTTTATAAAGACAGGTTTTATAACTTTTGACGGCAAATCCGCCTTAAGGTAAGCGGCGACGTAGTCTGGGTAGTGGGTAGTAAATTCCATCTACTTAGACCAGTGGTTTCTTACCTTTTCAATATTGTTAGCCCTGTGACCTATGAGAAAATGTATTTTTTTTACCTTGTCTTTAAGATGTTATCAAAACTTTTTCTGTATTTTTTTATTTTACCATCCTAATAATTAGTTACTTCGTTACCTCCGTGCAAAAAGGATTTACCCCTACGGGGGTAATACCGCCAGGTTAGTAACCCAGTCCTTAGAGGAAACCTATTTAATTGTAATGTTACTATTATTGGTGACCCATACAATTTGCAAAAAATATTATTGTGTCCATATTTAAATTGTAACGAGATTTTTTTATCATTACAATCATGTAATTCCCCGGTTTCAATTCAATTTTGAGAACTGTGACGTCACCAACCCACAAAAAATATCGTTTATTTTATGAACGCTAATAAAATTTTACGATTAAATGTAATAAGTTTTTCAGCGGGCAGGTCCGATGCAGTCTTTTTATAATGACCATTAAATTTGAATAGTAATTTGTTTTATTGAGATGGATTTATAAAGTTTTATTTAAATTAACTTAGTTAATTTAACTTTGAAGTTATAAAGTACATAATTAAACTATCTATGACTGTACCGATTATTGGACTCATGTCAAACAATAGACAATAGATTAGATATAGACTGGTTCCATATCCCCGGCCGGCAGTCATCTGTCTGCTAACAAGGCCTTCCGTCTGACGTACGTGTGTGACTGACGTGTTTATCAAACGCAGTGTGATAGTGTGTGTTTGATTTCATTATATACTATGTATAACACATATTATGCATAAAAATTAGCTTTCTGCACTTCTTATCCAGATACACTTTAACTATGCCAAGTCTGAAACATATACGGACTGGTTCATAAAAAAAGGAGTCCAAAGTGAATTCTTCGCGTACTAAAGATGTAAATTAGTTATATTGGCTATTAAATAAATTATTAACTTCCTACTTTTTGTTGAACTTTCAGGCCACCGGATTACACCAAGGGAATATTTCAAACACTAGGATTCAAGGAATTTCACGAATATTTAATGTTGCCAGAAAGTGAAAGAAAAACCGATGCAGGGCAAAAACTATTGCAACAGAGCATAGACAATATGAAGATGGCGACTAGGCGGTATGCAAGGCGCCAAAACAAAATGGTTCGCGGAAGATTTCTTGAATGTCCGTCACGAGAGGTAATTTCTAAAACGACTTACAAACTTTTAAATTCATCTGGTTATACAATAATTATCTCTGTTTTATCTTATTAATATTTTTAATTATTAATAAGCGTACCAACCGTCTATTGGTAGTGCGAAATCCTCAAGAATTTTTTCGTACTTCCATAAAACTACCACCGTTTTCGGAAGGTACGATTATTAAGTACCTATATAGAACCTTTTTTATGTTGTAATAAGTTATTAGTAATAAAACAAAATTAAGCTACACTACTACTTTCTATAAGTTAGAGATAATTAATTTACTTTGAAACTTCTCACTATTTGTTATACAATCGCAATCAGCGCCATCTAGGGTCGAATAGCAGTAACATTAACTTTTTTCCCAAACATGGATTCAATGTATTCGTTGTTCAGTGTTTCCGACAAGCGCTATCTTGTGTCGAATAGTAAAAGTTAGTTTACCCAGTTTACTAATAGATGTCACTATTTTTGCAGGTACCACCAATTTTTGAATTAGACACGACTGAGCTCTCAAAATGGGATGAAAACGTAAAATGTAAAGCTATAAAAATTATTGAAAGTTTTCTGAAAGATTCGCCCTGTCCATTTGATCCCCTGAAACCACCTTCTCGAAATGAAGAAAAAAGTTATGATAGCCATTCTTCAAATTACTGTGATGTATGCGAAAGATTAATCATAGGGGACAAAGAATTTGCAATACATATGAAATCTCAACGACACTCTAGAGCACTAAAAAGAAAGAATAGACTCGCCAATGAAGCAGCTAGAAAAGACACTGAATCAGCCACTGAAAGTTCAAAAGATAACTGAAAAGAATCAGGATAGAAAATATTTGTTGATAAAAAATGTCTTTATGTATCTAAGTGTTATCATTATTAAATAACTACATAAGTACATGACTTGCACAAACAATAATAGTTGTCAATAAGACACTGAATCAGCCACTGAAAGTTTAAAAGATAACTCAAAAGAATCAGCATAGAAATTATTTGTTGATAAAAAATGTCTTTGATGTATCTAAGTGTTATCATTATTAAATTACTACATAAGTACATGACTTGCACAAACAATAATAGTTGTCAATAAGTGAATTACAATTATTTTAGACTGCATTATTTTCAAATAAAAAATAAAGAAATTCAAACTAAATAACATCTTTTATTTACTACTAAGTTTACAAATTATCCATAGTAACATCTATAGGCGATTTAACAGCTTGTTCTAGGTTCTCATTTAATTTTTTCTTGGGTGCTCTGTAATCATAATTTTCTAATTCTGGGTAAATCTTAATTATTTCATTATAAGCCTCACACAATCTGGCAAATTCTGTGTTTGCAATCTGAAATGGTCTTGTTACTGGATCTATTTCAGCCAGTTTAAACATTCTCAAAGCCATCTCCTCACGAACTTCCTCCGGGAATAATGTCTGAGCACCTCTAATAGAATATTTTTGTCGCATTGAAAATATTTGTCTTGTAACTTTTTCAACAAGCTTAAAATTAAGTTTTATAACTGGCCGCTTTAAGGGTGTGAGTGTGACCACTCCGACATCCACTTCAGGTTTTGGTAGGAAGGCCGACCCTGGTATATCAAACTTATAGTTAACTTTACACCAAGTCTGACACATGACTGATAGCCGACACCTCTGTCTATCTGAAAGGTGAGCGGCCATTCTCTCAGCGACTTCCTTTTGAAATGTTAATGTCATTCTAGTTCTTCCAAATGACCATGGACCTTCCTGTTTGGATATCATCTCCAGCCAGCGAATAATTAGTATTGTGGACACACTGAAAGGCAGATTGCCTATTAAAGTAACTGGTGGGGGTACATCCAACCAGTCCGATTTAACATTGGAAGGTATAAAATGTGCAACATTAGTCTTCAGTATATCCCCAGTAATAATGTCAACATCCAACTTATCCTTACAAGCATCAGCTATTAGTTCTAAAGAAGGTATAAACCGTCGATCTTTCTCGATGAGTATAAGTTTTCTTGGGGCTTGTTGTATTATTGAACGAGTGATTCCTCCGGGTCCCGGCCCCACTTCGCATACGACGTGATTCTGTATGTGACCTGCAGCGCGCACTATTTTATCAATTAACCTCGGTTCCATGAGAAAGTTTTGCGACAATTCTTTAAGTGCGCGTAACTTATACAACCTAATGATATCCTTGATGCTTGGTAATGGTGGCAACCTTATGTGTAAAGACTTCGCTACTGCTGCCATTTTTAATTTTGTATCTTCGCTGGTTCCTCGAAGTCGTCAAGAAATGTTTCCTGCTTGACCGCAAAGATTGAGTACAGGTAGATACCGAATACTCCAGCACCGATAGACAAACCCGTGAGCCTATTTCTTTTTGCTATTTGCTGCAACTTAATTACTCTTTCGCGATTTTTTTGCTCGACAATTTTCATATAATCGAGTTCTGCTTGCCTTAATGCGCGGTTCTTATCTCCTCCGCTGATGTTGGGCTTATAATTAGAATCCCCCATTACGAGAGGTTTTTTTGCAAATATAACCCACAGTACAAATTATAACCTCTCCAATGTTAGTTATGTCAACTGAAATATGTTATGTCAACATTATCAAGTGTCACCTTAACAAGATCTCGAGGCAATGGAAAAATTAAATTTACAGATTATGTAATTACTACAGAGTATGTCATATGCAAATACCATCGACTTATTAAGACGAATGAGTGAATGGAACGCTATTTTCAAACTAATAACTAGCCACCAGCAACTGCCATATTGTTGGTACCTAAGTGTAATCAAAGTTGGGCAAAATGTAAACGGTAAAATATACACTACCGTATAATTGAGTTACATACCTGTTAATGAATATTTCTAATACCATTTTCCTTGCCTCTTTCTACCTTTTATAAGCAAAATTTTAATAATCGTTAAATTTATTCTAAAATATATTATTTTAAATTCGCTAAAAATAACGAAATATGCACGGTGACGTCAGGTAAGTCTGCACTAGCCCTAGTGTTGTGTTTTGAAACGTTGATACTCTGTGCTATCTGTCGATTTATTTTTTCTACGCTCGTTTTCATTCGATTCGACTGACATATGACAGTAATTTGACAATGATTGATCAGTTCCAATTCCAAATTCCAATTGTTTGATTGACATTGATAATTCCAAATTCCAATCCAATTCATTCAATTTAATTTCAACGCATTCGAACTTATTCGATCCGCGCTAATAATATTGATTGATATGACTGTTGTTTGTGCTGTTTGTTTATTTTTAACTCGCAAATCTCTTTGTCTAGTCAATTGCGTATAACTCCAGTTTTCTGAGGTACATTACGTTATTAGAGAAATTACACAAAAGATTAGCCCTATGGGGACCCGTACCCGTTGTAGTCCGTGAACAACGAATTTCTAATCGGGCGAAATGCCGAAAATACCTTACAAAGCAGAGAAAGGCCGGGAAGAATCCGAGGACTATGAGATCGTATCTTTCGAAGACTTCTGCGACAAGTCTCCGGGTGCTAAAACTGATCTATTAACGTTAAACGATAATGTAAATTATCGATTGTTTTACGAGAGTGATAAAGGGGCCCAGCTGGTGGAAACTTACGGAGAATCGAGTCGAGAAGCTGATCAGACTGAGACTTCGTTAAACGACACCAAGAATGCTTCATCTAAGCGAAAGACGCCCTTTACGCCGTTCGGGAGAGGGCAGAAGACCGGCCGTACTTCTTTATTCAGCGGCGTGATTCCTAAGCCCCGAAATGACGGAGACTCCTCTAGAGACCACAGGTATGTAACACTATACCATGCCTTTTGACCTTAAACCTTGAATCTCTCCTGTACCTGCTTTGTTTCTTAGTGCTAAGCTATTGTTTTTGTATATTAAATAAATTAATAGTAAATTATTGAAAGGATACAAAATTCAAGAGTTTTGTAGTGTATTGAAAAGTAAAATTATGGACACAGCTTGTTTCCTTTATTAGATATAATTCTATGTCCCTTGAGATCCCTGTAAAAAATTTGCTTCATTGTCTCGGTATTAAGACAATGTGTAATATTTCATATCATCACAATATTTTACTATTAAATATCTTTAGTATCTAATATACTTTTGCAAATTGTACACAACTTGTGTACATCTGTATATGCCAATGATCAGCAAGCTTATTAGCGAATGAGCCTGAAATGCACATTAAAACAATAGAAAAGATATTTCGGTGCAAAATCTGCTTGTTTTGTAAACTTTTATTACTGAATAACACAATTTTGTACCTAACAAGTATTAATTAATGCAATCAATGTGCTTGCATCTCCTAAGTTTGAATTAATGAGGATTGTATGTTTATTTTTTAAATTAAAATTTTATTGCGCTTTTCATGTATGTTTGTACTAGAGCCGCAGTTTTAAGCAGCAGAAAAGCCACATGTGGCTTAGAACAGCACTTTGACCACTGGTCTAAGCAATACCTTTGTTTGCATTACTTATCTCAAAATCAAAGTAGCAACTTCAACTTTAGTGTCGTAGCAGGCAATCAATCAACAAACAACTATGTTATACTACAGTAAATTTTCTCAGATACGAGCGTTTCTCGTCCCGTCGTGGCTGGTGTGGCCGAGCCTGGGAGATGGTGTATGACATGTTCCCGGGGGTATTGGCTCTTGCCCTGTTGTTTGCGCTGTGTGTGGCCGCCTGGTGGGCTGTCATCGGAGCACTTAGTGGAAGCTGGGCTGAAGACCGATATAAGTAAGATATATGTACAATATGCTTTATTGTGAACAGTGATAGCCTAGTGGTTTGAATGTTGATCTCTCAAACAGGAGTTCCTGGGTTCAAATCCCCCGGCATGCACCTCTAATTTAAAGAGTTATGTGTGTATTAGATACTAATTATCACTTGCTACACACCTGAAAGTTCTTCATAAAGTTCTTAAAGGTATGCAAAATCTGCCAATCTGCACTTGGCCAGCGTAGTGGAATATGGCCTGTACCTCTCAAACTGTGAGAGGAGACCTGAACCCAGCAGTGGTACAGTTATAGGTTGCGATAATGATGCTTTATTTTGAACACAAAATGTACATAAATAAGATATGCATTTGTGTCACCGGGGTATGTGTTACAAAGAATTTATTTACATTTAAAAGGCAGTATGCTTTGTGGTTAACCAATGTAGAATCAAGTTACTGTGACAATGATCCCTTTCGACGCAAAACATGTGTTGGTATCTGTGCTGCGTGTATTTTATGTATATATGATTTTTATAGTTATATATTTGGGTATCTTTTAACACACTTTTCTTACATTGATAATATGTTCCATAGATTTGCTGAACTGGTAACCTAGAATTGGGTTATAGGATAGTTATAAAATAGTATCCTATGATTAACATTTACTTCTTATTTATTGTTTTCTCTTTATATATGAATGTAGTTATATTAATAAAAATTGTGTTATTTCCAGGAGACTTTGGGAGCGTGCCCACCCTGAAGAAATTAAGAGACCGCTTTCACCAATCTCTATTGACAAGGTAAATAAATGTGAAAGCTTGCAAAGAATGATGTTTGGGTTACTTTCATATGCTAACCATTGTATGTTTTATATCGGTTTTAGGTTCCTTTGGGATGGATACTCATATAGGCATTTATATGTGTGTTAGTAAATCATCAACAATTGAATGGATTTGAATTAAACCTAGCATATAGAGGATGTCCAGGATCATAATATTAGTAATATTACCCTAGAAGTATGATTTATCTCTTTGTATAAATCCAATACCCTTTAAAATACTTTTCTACAGACAAAGCTGCAAGTCATTTAGGTAATGCAAAGCTAATGTAATTAATTTTTATTTTTTAAATTTCCAGAATATAATGTCAGAGTACCGCTACCATGACCACAATAACTTGAGCACTAGAAACAAGAGCAACGCGACAGAGACTACTCGCAAGAAGGATTTGAATAAGAAGAGTGCGTACACGGAGCGGCCGCCAGAAGTGTTGAAAGAAGTTTGTTCTCAAATGACAGATAACGCCCGGTTCGATTGCTACCCACAGTTTGGTGCTACGGAGGATGAATGTCTTAAACGAGGTTTGTTTGTTTGTCACTTGTATACATTTTAAACTCAAAGATTATCTTGTGATAATTAATTGGAAAACAAAAGACCCGACTGCTAAAAATTAATAGTCTATATCACTTTCACAACAGACAATCACAATTGTAATTCGTTTGGGCTGTAGAGCATGCCAAAGAATTAGCCTTACAAACGCAAACATTAGAATAGAAAGTTAGCGTATGTATGTATGTATATTTTTTGACACACTATAGCTCAAACGGGTTAATATTTATACTTATACTGTTATATTATGTACCTCGAAATCCGCCAAAAAAAATTTTGTTATAAACTTTTTTTTTTTAATTCCAGGTTGTTGCTGGCAGAAGGCGTCGACAGAGGGCGCCCCGTACTGCTTCTACCCGCCGCAGTACGACACGTACCACTTCGTCAACATGACGGAGACCAAGCACGGCGTCAGCGCGTACTACGAGCGCGGGCGCGGCGCCGGCTACCCGCAAGAGTTCACGCTGGCGCGCGTCGACTTCAACTACCTGGCTGATACCGTGCTGCAGATCAAGGTAGCTGTGCCGTGCTCGAAGTTCGACCAGTTTCATTATGACGGCAGTGTAGTCGGATTTCGACCAGAAGTATGCTATGATGACGTGATCTGGTCGGTTATTTAGAGGACTACAGCGAAGCCAAAAAGAGGGTTATGATTTTGACCAGTATGTATTATGTGTGTATGTATGTATGTTCATCTGTTCCCTCCTAACTCCTAAACTACTGGTCATAATTTGATAAGTGGTATCATTAGAAGCGTTTCCTTATTTAACTATAATTATAGTGTTGTAGTCTAATTCGACCATAATTAAATAGATGTCATCTCTGCCCTCCAAATAAGATTTATTGTATAAAACTATCGGGCAGTGGTTAGAGTGCAACCATAATTTGTTCATATTTAGAATCGTTAACTTTAGTATTGTAAAATATGCTACAGCTCCATCTATTATATTAGGAAAGTAACGTTCTTAGCGCTATCTAGGGAACTTGTAAGATAACAACTTAACGAGCTAAACTGAGAGTGTGAATGTTTTTTATTTTCCTTAAAATACAAGTG
>LGAG01000012.1:593048-605623 GCA_001278395.1 Lerema accius
ACTCATTTTGTACAGGAAATTTTTTGGTCTTTTTCAGACAACTTGAGTGTGATAATCTAATGTTTTTTTTTATGATAGGCACAGGAAACTATGATTGCCAGCCATTTGAACATACCAAAATAATACTTAAACTATCTTATGTCATTGTCCACAGATAACAGACGCAGAACACAAAAGATTCGAGTCCCCGTACCCCGTAATACCAGTATTTGGCCCCATATACGACCTGCAGTACAGAGTTCAAATGGAGAGCTCCGTCATTGGTTTCAAAGTTATACGGAACTCTGATAATGTTACTATGTAAGTTTTATATATACTATGTTACTAATTTGACTGTGTGAAGCTGTGAAGGGCAATGGCAACTATCCATCATAACATTAGATATCTTACTAGATACTAAAATGTCCTGGCAGACGTTGTTCTGAATCGTATTTTGGTCTTATATCCCTTATATTTTCACATCAGGTACTTACAATTACAATTTTCTTGTATGTTTAGTATTTAAATGCTCATCATCTACCCCCGTTTCGTAAAGGTGCTTTAGGAGGAGGAGAAAGGGGAAAGAAACTCCTCCGCACATCTTTTTAAATACATAAAATAATTATGTGTTTCCAGCTTCAACACTCAAGACGTGGGTGGTCTGATATTATCGGACAAGTTTCTGCAGCTGTCGGCAATATTGCCAACGAACCACTTGTACGGGCTGGGGGAGAAGAGGGGACGGTTCATGATGGACATGAATTGGAAGACATACACACTGTTCAATCAGGATATGGTGCCCACTGAAAATGTAAGTATTTTGAGTTCTGTAGTCTACTAACGACTATTATATACCTCGATTTTTTCATCCTGATTTAAAAGGTAAACAATCTTACAGTGCCTTTTTTATGTAATTATCGATTTAAAAATAAGACAGACACAAATTAAAAAAAAAAAACTAAAGAATAAACAATAATTTAATATTAAAATAAATTTCTGTATACTTCTAAATATTTTTTTAAATTAATGAAATAAATAAAAGTTGTGCCAAGATTGTTTACCTTTTATATCACGACGAAAAATGTTTTGTTTACATATATTTTTTATTATATTAATCCGACAAATACCCTCTACCTTAATTTAAGTTTCAATAATCCTTTAAGAGTAGGTACTACACAATCGAAGAAATCTTAATTTTATAGTTATGTTATTAAATTATTTCTACTTAATAAATAAATAAAATTTCAAATAAATAAATATTTTTAAAAGTGATGTGCAGAGGAGTTTCGTTCTCCTTTTTCTTCTCCATACGAAGGGGGACTTCTTTACGAAACGGGGGTAGATTAAAAAACAATTAACGTGCATAAGTGTATCGTAGATACCTACATGGATGAATGATTTTGAATTTTAAAAAAGCATGTTATAATTTCAGTACAACGGGTACGGCACGCATCCGTTTTATTTGGCGTTAGAAGAGAATGGCAAGAGTCATGGGGTGTTGCTGCTCAACTCCAATGCTATGGGTATGGTTTACTATTTAAATATCTTGTTTCGAATATTTTTGTAGCTTTCACAGAATTTTAGAGCTATCTACGATAGGTACCATGTGGGATTTATAAGAAACCTTTTTTATGTCGTAATAACTGAATAAACTTTTAAAATTCGATTTATCGAACGACAGTCGTAAGTAGCTATGATGTAATACTATTGAAATCCTGATTTCGTATTTAATCTTAAAAATGTGCTAGGGAGTTACATTTCACATCCTGTTCTCCTCCAAAATATGCATTTGACACATATAAATATTCATGTTTATGTGACGAAGACGTATTTCCAACATAACCAAGTCAATATAATTTTTTTTTCCATGTTCCAGATGTGGTCCTGCAGCCGACGCCGGCTATAACATACCGCACCGTGGGCGGGGTCCTCAACCTGTTCATCATGCTGGGCCCGTCGCCAGCAGAAGTCGTGCGGCAGTACACGGGGCTCGTCGGACGACCCTTCATGCCGCCGTACTGGTCGCTGGGATTCCATCTCTGCAAGTAGGTACATCTTAGAGTAATGAAACAGTGGTATAGAGCGCGCGTATTGCACAAGATGTTCCGTTCGCTGCGTAGGCAAATGTTTGTATGGACTGATTACATACCTATCGGCGACGAGGTTTCGGTAAGTTATGTAAATAAATAAATATCTTTGTACTGTACTTTTGACGTTAACGTTACAACACTAGCAAAGTTATACCACTAGTTCTCAACCACGACTGTAAGCGCTTGCGGCGGGAACGTCGTGTTGTTCTCACCTGTGCCTACTGTTCCCACTTCGTTAGGCGCACTCTATACTATATTAAATATTACTCTAAGAGGTAGACCGCTCGTCAACACCTTTGGCAACTTCCTCAATGTTTTCCTTCATTCGGTGATAATTTATAATTAGATTCTAATGAGCATATTGATCCATCTATACAAATAATTACTATTGAGAGTACTTGTTTCAGGTATAACTATGGATCGTTGAACGCTACTCGTGAAGTGTGGCAGAGGACTAGAGATGCTGATATTCCCTTTGTAAGTTATATAAATGTTTGTTCGACCTTTATGTATTGATTTCTGTTCTTTTTTTAATTTTCTTTGTCCATCCTGCTTAGACATATGTGGCCTTATAGTCACACCGCGCTAACGAAACGAATAACTGATTTTGACGAATAACTAAACTTCTCATACACCGCCCCTTACCAACTAAGCCCGTAGTAGCATAAAGTTAGCTGTATATTGACGTCATCGCAACGTTGCTACTATCTCTTGAAACTAGTCTTGCGTTTCATTTTACGTCCATACTTATAACCGTTTTCAATACATGTTTTTTTTTTCATATTTTTATATTGTGGTTATTGACCCCAGGACGTGCAATGGAACGACCTGGACTACATGCACGCGGCGAACGACTTCTCCTACGACGAGGTGAAGTTCGCCGGCCTGCCGGACTTCGTGCGCGCGCTGCACGACGTCGGCATGCACTACGTCATACTTATCGGTGACTGAGGCTCTCTCTCTCTCTCTCTTTCTATCTCTGTGTGTGTGAAAGAGAGCGCGTGTGCTTGTGTGTGCGTGTAGGTGTGAGTTTCTGGTTGCGTGCACGTGTGCGTACGTGTATATGTGTGTGGTCGTACGTATATTTGCGTGTGCGTGTTTAGCGCACGTGTGATAGCGTGCTCGTAAAAGAAGAAACGTCGTATGTGTATATGCACATATTTATATTTATGTTTTGTGTTTTTAATAAAAACATCGACTAAAAAAAATGTTACGTTGATGGAGCAATAGTAGTTGTTTATTATTTGGTTACTATACTCTTTTATAAGTCGTTAAATTTTGAACACTTTACAGATCATATAAAGTTTATTATGTTTATTTAATTGTAATTATGTTTTTTGTAGATCCCGGACAAAGTCCTGGGGACAAGGCGGGGGAATTCCCGCCGTACGACCGCGGGATGGAGTTGGATATCTTTATCAAAAACTCTACTAATCAACCGTTCGTCGGGAAGGTCAGTTAACCCTAACTTACTACACTAAACTAGTGGAAACCGCTGCGAAATCGGGCAAACCGTAACTTAAATTAGTGAGAATAATTATAGTAAAAAAAATTATAAATTCTATAAATCACGTTTATTGTACTTCTGTTAAATAATACAACTACAACAAAATTTGACAAGAACATAAATCATATTTTTTTCACTTTTTTAGTTTATGTTATGGCTAAGTTAATGATTTCATACAATCCTATATAGACATTGTTAAGTTAGCATGTTAGTATGTACGTGTAGTGATATAAAATTGTATGTTTGTCATTACAGGTGTGGAACCCGGTAGCTACAGTGTGGCCAGACTTCACCCATCCTAACTCCACCACTTACTGGGTGGAAATGATGACCAACTTCCATAAGAAGGTCAAATATGACGGCGCTTGGATCGTGAGTCATCTATCATTGTATGGTTTTACTAATCGTTCTTTATCATACACGAAATTGTGACTAACATTTTGAATAGGATTCGAATGCTGATTTTCAAAATTGACTACTCAGTGTCTTTCACAGCATTATAATAATATAATGAAGCTAGTTTTAAAGAAAATGTTTTCATTTTCAGTTTTACTTTAATTAAATAGACATTCAATTATATTAAAATTCAGTTTTTTTTTCTTACGAACTTACAGCTCACTAACAAACGACAACATTACATACATTATAGTTGAAAAATTGAAAAAAAAAACTAAATTACATAACAAAATTAGTTATAATTTGAACATTATCTAATCTCATCCAATCCTATCCGTGATCCAGGATATGAACGAGATATCGAACTTCATATCGGGGTCGAAGTACGGGGAGTGCGCCCCCGAGGAGCTCCCGTACCGGCCGCGCGCCCTACATGACGAGGGGCTCCGCTACAAGACGCTGTGCATGGACGCCAAGCATTATGCCGGCGATCATTACGACTGGCATAACCTGTATGCTCTTACTGAGGCTGTTGCTACGCATTTGTGAGTGTTTATTTGTTTATATAACATTTTATGTTTATTTGAGGAATAAATATTTGATTAGTCATAAGTGCCGCCATCCGTAAACATAAAAATAAAAAACTTGATTTTCCCCCAGCCGAAACAATTAAGAAAATTGTGCATTATGACATCATTGAATTATAAATGTTAAAGAATGTTACGAATTTTTGGAGTTTTCAACGCTAAATTTTTTACTTTAGTACTTTTATTCAAATTGACCGGCTTGCTTGGACACAAATTGTCTGGATAATCCCACATGCATTTATAAATCCTTGCCGGGTAGGTGAAGAATACAACGAAGATATTTAAATGCTGGTATCCGATTGTAACATTTTCCCGTACAACCTAAATTAAATTACATTTCAGTATAGTAATCGACAACAGAAAGTATCGTAGGTAATGTATACCTCTATTTTTTCGTCGTGATTTAAAAAGTAAACAATCTTACAGTGTCTTTTTATTGTAATTATCATTTTAAAAATAAGACAGACACAAATAAAAAAAATTAAAGAATATACAATAATTTAATGTTAAAATAAATTTCTGTATATTTCTAAATTTTTTTTTAATTAATGAAATATATAAAAGTAGTGCCAAGATTGTTTACTTTTTAAATCACGCGGAAAAAAAGATGTATAATATTGCTTTATTGTTTCATCAGCAGCCCATAACTATCCCACTGCTGGGCTCGGGTCTCCTCTCACAGTGTGAGGGGAGTGTGTGTGTGAGTGTGACTTTATTGTTTAATATTGTATTGTATGTGTGTGTTAGTGCGCTGCAGGAGGTCCGCGGTAAACGGCCGTTCATAATATCGCGCGCGTCGTTCCCGGGGCTGGGCCGCGTGGCCGGCCACTGGAGCGGGGACGTGTACAGCGACTGGCATGACCTGCGCATGTCTATACCGGGTACCAACATACATACATACATACATTAATTTCATATAATATTTAAAAAAATGTAGTTCATTTGTGTAGACTAACTTGAGAATCGTTCGACCGATTTGAGCACTTTTGGGCTTAAAATTTTAAAAAGTAATAAATGAGGCAAATATTATTATATTACCGGAATAACAATAGAACTTCATATCCAACGCTCCTCCACCAAATAGGTTCTGTTGTAGCATTAAGTTGTCCAAGTACTTACGTCATCGCGACGGTACTGCCATCTCTCGGTACTAGTGCGGAGTTTTACGTCCGTACTAAAGACCTCCACCAATCTATAGGTAATCAAAATATATCTACAGGTGATATAAAGTATTCTGGGTCATTCAGTAAAGAAATATAAATTATACTAAATATAAACACACTTGTACACGCACACCAGAATCCCCTATATCATGAGAGTATAAGGTTATTATCTATAATAATGTATAGAGGGTAAATTTTAATTAGCGCATCACCTTTTGCAGGCAGAACAAAATGTCGTAGGGATTGATGTGGAGAAGCTGCTTGCAAAAGGTGATGCGCTAATTAAAATTAACCCTGTATATTTTGTCAGAGTTGCTGAGCTTCAGCCTGTTCGGCATCCCGATGATGGGCGCCGACATCTGCGGCTTCAACGGCAACACGACGGCGGAGCTGTGCACGCGCTGGATGCAGCTCGGAGCGTTCTACCCCTTCTCCAGGAACCACAACTCCGACTCCTCTATCGTGAGTGCACTACGTTACATGAACCACACGAGGTGTACTTGTACTATTACTGGCGTAGTAGGTAGGTAGGTAGGTGGCACTAGTAGTGGTAGCAAAAACAAAAAAAAACCTGATTGCAAATTATATAGTCTATGTCACCCCCACAGAGCAAGGAATTTATCTGTATACATATAGTTAGAGCAAGCAACTTACGAATTTTCAATCAAATTTTCTTCAAGAACAAAAATTAAAATTTACTTAAAAATCTAGCACACAAAATAGCTCATGAAAAATTCTATTCTATTACCATGGGTTATAGTTCATTTTCTTGTCAAGTTATGATCTCAACCGCCTTTTACATATAAATATTTGAAATATTTGACAAGCGCGCTCGAGCCGCCATGACAGAAACCGAATGTGTCATTTGAAATTTGCTTAAAGATAAGTAGTAAACATTGTTCCTACTTGCGGCTTCAGGGCCACGCCCACATACGCCTTCCAGATAGTTTTTTCTTCCATGGTGACCCCTACAATAGAGACGTATGCTATGATATCTGATATTTTAAAATCCAATTAAACATTTGGTTATAGGGCGCGCTAAAATAATGAATATACTGCTTGAAGGTTCCGGTAGACGGTCTATGGGTCAGTCAAAACGCGCTTAGTTAGTGCTTTCAAACACTTCTCTAGTTAACATTTTCTGCTGCAGCCGCAAGACCCGGTGGCGCTGGGGCGGGAGGTAGTGGCAGCAAGTCGTACGGCGCTGCGGCTCCGCTACCGGCTGCTGCCCTACTACTACACGCTGTTCTGGCGCGCGCACGTCCACGGAGACACCGTCGCGCGCCCGCTCTTCTTCGAGTGAGTACTGATTGTCACTGCTGCTCTGTACTGCGGATTTGCTACCGACTGCTGCCCTACTGTTAGGAAACAAGTTAAAAAAAAAAACAAAAAAAAAAGTTTTTTTTTTTATCATTCTAAGGCTTTGTTTGCTATCTTAAAACCAAAAAAAAGAAAAAAAAATAAAACAAATTTTGTTACAATCTAATAATATCGAATGCGACGGTTTAATTCTTCAGGTGTCAGCTCCGCGAAATATTAATAAAAATTCCATTTCTCCAGGTACCCGGACTACGTGAAACTCCACGACATCGACGACCAGTTCCTAATCGGGCCGTACCTCATGGTGACCCCGATCATGCAGCAAGGCGCCTCCAGTACGAAGGCCTTCTACCCGGGCCAGCCGTGGTACAGCATGGACGGCGGGTACCTCGCCGCCGACAAATGGCATGAGGTCAATGAGAAGGAAACCATTGCTGTTAGGGTGAGTGGAATAATATTTTGGTGACCCCGTAGCCTAGTTGGTGGTGACCCTGCCTGCGAAGCGTGGGGTCCGCTATACCTCGTTTTTTTCGTCGTGATTTAAAAGGTAAACAATCTTGGCACTAAGTTTATTTATTTCATTAATTTAAAAAATCATTTAGAAGTCTACAGAAATTTATTTTAACATTAAATTATGGTTTACTCTTTAGTTTTTTTTATTTGTGTCTATCTTATTTTTAAATCGATAATTACATAAAAAAGACAGTGTAAGATTGTTTACCTTATAAATCACGACGAAAAAAAACGAGGTATAGTTGGTAGTGACTCTGTCTGCGAAGATAGGGGTTCCGTAGTCGATTCCCGGCCGGGTCAGATATTTATTTGACAGATAGATGTTTGTTCTCGGGCCATGGGTGTTAGATTATTTGTGTTGTCCATGCCACCCGCGAAAGAATCCTAGTGCGGGGGCATGAGTGTTTTAGCGTTTTTTTTACTTTGCAATATAGAACTGCGATTTATAAAATAGCCCTAGATTACCCCAATAATTAATAAGAGCTAAAATACTTTTAATTTCCAGAGTGGAGCTATAATCCCGCAACAGGAGCCCCCTCTAGCGGGCCCCGTCAGTACGGCGACGTCTCGCAGCGGGCCCCTGCAGCTCCTCATAGCTCCCGATAGACACGGAAATGCCTCCGGAGAACTATACTGGGACGATGGAGACAGCCTTAGTAAGTATTATAGTCAATACTTGTGGACCCGCCCTCGCTTCGCTTCGGGAAGCCTATGAAGGAACCAATGAATCCTTACTGTAGGACTATCAGTATGTAGCGTCTATAAAAAAATATTTATTTATCATTAATCTTACCATACTCCCTTTGATAATTTTCTAATTAATTTCTCATTGTCCTTACAGATAGCTATGAAGAGAAGAAATACAGCCACATCCAATTTGAACTTTATGACAATGTATTAAGGAGCAATGTTCAATGGTGGGGCTATGGGGTGCCGTTGATCGATGGGATCAGTGTGATGGCACAAGCACACCCCATACACTCCGTAACCATCAACGGAGCTAGCTGCAAGATCCCATGCTTTATCACATACGTCAGGGAAACCCAACTTTTAAAGGTATCTGGATTAAATCTGTCTCTAGATAAACCATTCAATGTCAAATGGACATATTTAAAAATGATTATACGGAAATTGCCCCCCAAAAAAATGAATAGTACCATGGTGTATGGTTGTAAAGATAAATGTGCGGATTATGATTGAGTATTGAGTTTTGTGTTTAAGGTTGGGAAATGTTTATGTCAATTGGCTGGTCAGAGAAAATCCAGTAAGTACTTGTAGCCAAATGGACTGTTTTAAGGTGCTTGCACACCTGTTTGATGTTCGGACAAGTCCAATGGATGTATTCACCGATAAAATTGATCGGACCTCCAAATAAGCACAAACCTCTCAAAGTATAAAAAGTCGACCTCCAAATAAGCACAAACCTCTCAAAGTAAAAAAAGTCGAGGAGTTAAGAATAATCACGTTATGCCATAGCTATGTTCCCTATGATTAGTATTTAAAATGAAACCTGTTTTGAAAAATGCAGTAACTTTTAGCTAACAATTAACAACATAAAGTGCCGGTTAAAAGAAAATCTATTTTGGGGCCTATTGGTTGGAACACGTTATACCTAGTTATCTATGTATTGGTATGAGGTACCTTGATCTACCAATCACACTCGATCGATATCGATCGAAGTCAATTGTTCAGGTGGATATACACCTTTAGGATTTTAAGGCAAACTACTATTGAACCAACTTATAAACATTAAGGATTTAATATAATATTTTATTATAAATACACTTGTGCAACTTTCCCTGTAATGATTGAATATTTCTTGCCCAAATATATTAAATACGCTTGACAGTTGAGATACCAGTATGTTATATATCTGATATAGGTCGAGTTTTTCAAGTTGGAACGATCAACTGCCATATTTTACTTAAGAGACTTAATAATAAAAGGAAGTGTTTTTAATAATTATTAATTAAAAATTAATTATTAACTAGGATAAGTGTAATTTTGAATTTGGTAGGAGAAACGATCTCTAATGTAATTGAATGTATATGTTTGCTATTTTTGCCTCTGGATGTTGTTTATTAATTATAATTAATAATTGATATTTTAGGAATTAAATTACACTTTTAGATGCCATGACGATTTATATAGAAATTCTATATTTTTTGGTACATTAATTAAATGTATATAATATTATGACGTTTAATGTAAGGCATTCAGTAAAGATTGTGAGAATTTTAACTGCTACTTAATACTCAATCGAAATTGTTCATACAAACATCATTGACAAACTAATTATACAAGTAAAGTTTGACATCTGGCTTGATCATCTGGGCCCTGGGTACCTAACTTGGGGGTAATTACCCCAACGCGGGTAAATCAGCTATTTTATGGGGGTAACAAAGAACCTAATTACTAGGGTCGTAAAATAAAAAATATAGAAAAAAGTAACTTGAGTTGTTTGTTTTGAGAACATTTTTAAACATCGTAAAATCAATTTTCCTCATAGGTCACAGGGGTAACAATATTAAAAAGGTTGGGAATTACAGCTGACTACATAATAGCTTATTACATAATAGTCAGTGATGTTTGTAGGAATAATCACAAATGATCAATTCATCGTTTGTGATTCCTTACAACACATGGCATACACAATTTCAATGCATTAATCCGTATAATGACGTTTTTAAGGGGATATTTTAAATATTACACTCATCAGTAGTACATACATACATAACTATATAAGGATTAGTGTGTTTCTTGCTTTTTTTTTGTAAATATGTACAATAATTATGTTACCTATATATTACCAATAAATAGTACATGTTTTAGCCCAACACTGAAACAACATGGTCTCATACATTCTCCTATAAATGGCAGTGCAAATGTCAAAAAATATTTCGCTTTATATTTTCTAGCATTCTTCCAGGATTGTTCTACTCCTGTTTTTACTGTTGTCGTGAATATAACAATATTTGTGTAACAATTGTAATAATTTCCGACTTGTGCGTGATAGTTGGTAGAAATTAAACTTACCTGTATTCTACTAATGAAACTCCTCCTTAAGTATGTTAAAATTATGGCAAAATTGTACGGTTCAGATTTATAATATTTTCTAAAATCAATAATAACTTTTTGATGTGAGAGTACCCAAAGATATTTTTTTTAATGTTTAACAGAAGTTGTTTTTACATTAGAGATCTTTGTATGTATGTGAAGTATTTGAACCCTAATTTACCATTTAGTTAAGACAAATAGTGATTAACATACGGATAATTTTATGATTCAATTTTATAGTACAAAAGCAAAAAAAATTAATCAAAGGCATAAAATTTATGTTGAAAGTATCTACTGTGAATTGTTGAATAAAAGTTTCCTGATGATAATTACTATAAATATTGCATTGAAAATAACCATAAAATTCTCATACAAATCTTATTTGTAATTGTAGTCAATATTTATACATAAATATTATTGTCTTTTTAAACTAATTGTTCCTCTGGATTATAAACATAGTCGGTGTATTAAAAATATTTTAATAACATTAATAATATTAGTAAAATATATCGATTATAATATATTATTTTAAATGAATTTATGATTGTCTCGCCTCCTATAACACATAAATGTAAAACTTTTAAATTTCTTATTATATGTATAGCTATGTAACCACTTTCATAATAGAACGGATTCTATATATATTTGGAAGTCGTATTTTTATATTAATATTGATTGATATTGTAGTAGTCTCCTTGTGAATTTTAACTTTATGGTGTGTCTTGGAATGTTATAATTATGTAATGTAATTAATATTTGTAATTCAATTATTCCTCAGCGCATCTTCAAGTACAATCTAATAATTCTACTACACGCTAAGTGAAAGGATCGTTTACGTAATCTGTAACGCAATTTTTTAATATTAAAAAAAAAATGTTCTCTAAAAATGTTCCATTTAGCCAAGTTAGTATATATACATATTTATATTCCCTAGTATTTTTAGTAATAAAAACCTGTTACGTAACGCGTTGTTCGACCACCTATGTAAACGTATGTAACGCATCATAACATTTTACAAGAAAACTGCGTTACGTAATACTTGAACGGTCCCAAAAGTGTTTAAACAGATTTACCAAATGTGTGTGTCATAGACGTACAATTTATGAAATAGTTTCATTATTAATAATAGCAATAAGTATTTCGCGCAAATCAGTAAGTCTATGGTATTTCTTCTTTTTTTAAATGTCATTAAGTATTTTTTTATTCATATTTTTATTATTAGCTTTTTCCAAAGATAACAATGTAATATTGTACAACAGTTGGTAACTATAGCAAAGTTTTACATGATTTAGTATTTAGCTTTTTTTTTATAAGCAGGGTGTTGTATTTATTAAGCATTTTTTTTTAAATAATTTGATATTAGAATGTAGCCATTTTTTAGTCAACGGGGGTGTTTTTTAATATTGCTTTATTTTTAATTGCTTTACCATTTAATGTGATATGTGTATGCATAATGATTACACTTTAAATGTTTATGCCAAAGTTTTGAAGTGATTATAAATGTTTTTAGTAACTGATAATAAGTTGTAAATGCACTATAATAAAAATGGTAATGCACAAGAAGTATTTTATTGTCACATCCCTACATATTGTTGTTATTAACATTCTGAATGTTAATTGTTGAACCATTTGATTTACCATTTTATAGCACATACATAGCCAAGATTCATTTTAAACAGCTGACTTTAGAAATACATTTTTATTTCTCATGTTTACAATAATAAAGATCTAACATTTTAAACATAAATAGGAAAACAAACAAAAATCAACAACTTTTAAATCATGTGTGGTCCTTCTCAACATCTGTTTTCAAGAATGTGTCATACTGTTCTTCGGTCATAAGGCCTTTTAACTCTCCTTGATTGGTTAATTTTAATTTGAACAACCAGCCTTGGTCGTAACAAGATGTATTGATGAGGCCCGGTTTGTTCTCAACTTCTTTATTCTTCTCCGTTACTACGCC
>LGAG01000012.1:626798-657624 GCA_001278395.1 Lerema accius
ACATGTAACGCGCCGTAACGTTTATAATTATGTATCCTCCACCCGTCTCCATAACATTTTTCAACCCCTCCCCAAATTACTTCATGCTTGAAGGACCCCTTACAACCATTATAATAAGATACAATTGTAATCATAATATCAATTCAATAATTAATTAGGTACTAAAACATGTGACATAGTATGGTTATTGTTATTGACCACAACATTATTAGACATGTTGTTACTTAATTAGGTAGTTATTGGCAATAATAACAGGCAATATTATTACTTTAATGGTATTCGGGTAAACCCGAGGCCGTAAATGTACCTTTGTACTTTTGTACCTTTTAATAGATGATTGGTTTAATTAACCGATCAACAACCTATTAGGGTACGAATCGCCTTAATTATTCCTATAACAAAAGGCAATCAATATACTTACCAATGATTACTAAAGAAGCGGAAAAGATGTTTCGTCTAAATTACATGTTGTAAATTAATATGTTAATACTTAATAATAAAATTATTTGTTGTCTCGTTCGTAGGTACTTAAGACGCGACCCCATTGGGTCAATTGGTTAAACAGTTAGAAAAACTTTTAACAACATCCTATAGCACATTTTATCACGTATGCAAATCATAAAAAAAGTTGTATTACTAGCAATATTAAGAAAAATGACGATTTATAGTCAGACGACGCGACGCTCCGTACAGCAGCTGCGATCATACAATTATTATCCTTATTTTAATCGCTCTAACATTATTAGTTATTTATACTTCTATACTAATTATGTAATTGTTTGTTGGTGTGAACGCGTTAATCTCAGGAACTACTGGACCGATTTAAAAAATTCTTTTAGTATAAGATAGTCCATTTATCGAGGAAGGTTATAGGCTATATAACATCACGCTAAGATGAATAGGAGAGGAGCAGCAATAAAAAATATTGCGAAGACGACAAAATTACGTCGGCTCAGTCGCGGGCGATTGCTAGTCATTTGATATTATTACTTACCATAAGATTCATTATGATTAGATTCTTCAGAGCTCTAGAGAGCCACTCAGTAGATTGATGGGTGTATTATTGCCTTGATGCAATTAATCATTAGAGCTTCGTAGGTCTATAGATAGTTCTATTATACGCTGAACAGCGGGCATGTCTGCTTGTCAAGATAAGGAATGATGAGAAAGAAATTAACGTATTGTTCGATCATATTTGATTCGATCTTAGGATGGATCTTGTATAATTTATGAAAGACTTAAGTCCATTATTGGTAGATGAACTTTTGTGATTATATGGTTCTAGGTGAGGTCAGCATCACTTATTATAGGTGCCTATCGTTTTGTAAATGTACGTAGATTAAATATGAATATTTTTCACAGTAACAGAATCTATAAACTTTCATCAATTAACTTAACCAAAGCATAGTATAAATTATTTTTTACTTTTTGTTGAAAGTTAACCTAACTTCTTCATTTTTTTTATTTTAAGTTTTCTGTATTACCTTTTAAGTGTAACAGCAAAATCAAAACGTGAATCTGTATGCGAGAATATTCGAGCAAAACTGCAGACTTTAATGGAAGGTTTCCTTTCAACTATAGGGCAAGTGGTCCACCGTCTCATTATGTATTTAAACGTAATTTCGAAGTTGCTACGCATAACTTCAGAGGAAACGGATACTTAGTACAGATAGGCGGAGTTTAATATAGATTTCCTGTATCAGGAGTCCTCTTTGAAGCTTATATTCGAATACAAAATATTATTTCGTATTAAGATCTAATAGCTCATGTAACGAATGTCAAAATTTGTACCATTAAAATTTCAGTACTAGAAAAAGCTTCTTTCACTGCACTGATAGACTTGTGTTACTTTAATATTGCTATGAGCAAACACCAAATACTTAAACTTATTAATCATCCATACCACCGTCATTACCTAATTGATGCAATTCAATAAAAGATTAAGAGCATAAAAATCAAGAACGGTATTAAACTTATCGGTGAATACGTAATCCACCTACTTCAAACTTACGTCATGTGCTGTGAAGAATGCGATTTCTTTGCTCAAGTCAATAAGAGTATTTATGAAATTACATTCTATTACACTTTAAGCGCAGCAACAAAAGTATCAAATTAAAGTCAGTTCGAACAATCCTACTAATATTATAAATGTGAAAGTTTGTAATGATGTTTGGATATTTGGATGTTTGGATATTTGGATGTTTGTCCCTCCTTCACGCTCTAACCATTGAACGGATTAAGCTGAAACTTAGCACACAGATAGTTTGGATCCAGGAATAAGACATAGGATAGATTTTATCCCGTTTAGAGGTTCCCTTAGGATGAATTCTACTCTTCCGCGGGCAAAGCCGCGGGTATCGTCTAGTTCCTTATAAAATACGAATGGCTTCAATGCATCGTACGTAACAACGAAAATGGTATACACCCTAAACCTGATGCTCACAGAACCAGTTTCTCAACAACGCACGTATTAGTTACCCTCACCAATACTCCTGACCTTCATAATAACAGTCAATACATTGCTGCTTTCATTGCTAAACTTAAGTAAGACTCCGTACTCGCTTCAGCTTGGAAAGTCACTGACGAAATCTTCCAGTAAATGATTGTGGAGAAATGCTCACAATGGTTCACTGGGTTTTATACAAAAGGAGGATTTGTGAATTGTAGTCGGCTGTTTGGTATTATATTTCTGTAATCGAAGGCTCAGTGGAAATTTCAAACGAATACGAATTGTTATAGTATTCGATTGAAAATTTCAATTCGAACGAACAGTAGGTAAGTAAATAATAACATGACCCAGTTTTAAATTATGGTACCACGAAATATCACAGAATATTAAACACAGAAATGACTTTTTTTTACTTCAAACCAAAGAATTCGGTGTCAGATTTTAATGTTTCTCAACAAAAAATATTGGAGGAGACAGTAATATCAGGCTTCATTAAAAAGAAAGTGAATGAGTACCAAATATTGGAGGGCTGCCTCGTTATTTTTACAAAGTATTCGAAAGCACCTGTCGCTGTGCTATAACTGCACAAGTTGCATGCATAAGGCAACAGGGACACCTGATACTCACTAAACATCTGCTGAGGCTGGTCGAGAGGCACAAAAACTGCATTATACAAGAGATAGAGGACAAAAAATACCTCAAGGGGAGATTGTTGGATTAAATTCCACTTTACGGGTGGCTACATCGGACAAAAAGTTTTTGTAAAAGACAGGTTTGTAAGAGGACATCTTTGAAAGTAAAGAATGCATAGTACGTAAGCTTATGCATTCTGAAAGTAAACAATCTTGATGGTTGATTGATTGAGTAAAGTAATTATCGAACTTCGCAGCTCTTTGGAATGTAAGGAATGCAATAAATGTGATTATTGCATTTCCTGTAACTGCAGTTGCTGGTTATTCAATTACTTTTTATTGGATTTGATTTTCAGGAATGTTAAGCGCTGATACGGCCAAATTTTCTGTGACTTACATGGAGACAGATACAGAAATAGATTTCAATTATTTTAATAACTTCGCAAATGTTTCTTTTGGAGTAAAAGACACACTTGTTTGTGTTTTAATTGGTAGTCGTAATCGTAAGTGTAAACGCTTACTGTCCAAGGATTTCTACTTTCGGAGTTGTGAGATTGACTTTAACTTAAACTGTTCCCGCAGATATATCTCGCTTTGGAGGTTTAATGGCAATGTCACAGCGTTCATTAGAACTTGTGAACGTCAAGGCCCTTTCATTGATTACATTCTCACGGAGAAATTTATTAGAGAAATTCTCGAAAAGTTACTAAGAGTTACTTGGATGATTGTCGACAGAGAAATTGTTCGTGTACAAATTCGTGTGTGTTCGGGCTCAAAAATGGTTTGCTTATGCATGAAGTGAGTCATTTCTTACCAAGAATCATTAAAGAACAAATTCCATGGCAGTATACGGTTACATCACACCGGAAATGGATCATCGTCATTGTACTGTGATTAATACATTCAGTAATATATCTGCTATTTACTATGAATACAAGCATTTCTGTTTATTAATATTTGCCTTGATGAATTCATCAATGTAATTACATTACCACGTCATTTAGATTGTGTCTAATAAATGTCAGAAATATGTTAGTTAATAGATAGATACTTGTTAATTATTTGATAGGGAGAGAAAGGAAAAATTAAGCACTGAGTCAAAATCTCACGCCTAATTAGAGAGATATAAACTAGGTAATGTACTTACACATAATGTGTTATATGTAGGTATATTGTATTGCATAGTGATCAGATTGATATTGTGTAATCTTATCTAATGAATAGATTACATTTACAATATTGAATGTCTTGTCAGTTGTCAATTTAATATTATAATATTTTGCATTAGGTTAGTCTGTTTATTTTTATGTTTGAAGTTAAAGAGTTAAAGGAAATTTATGATTACCTTAGTAACTCTGCAAAAATAGGGTTAGTGGCCACAACTGCTTTTTCAAGCAGTTGCCAAGTTAATGTATTGGTCCTTGCACGCTACTTATACAAACTCCGAGTGTGCATCGTTCGCGTGATTCACAATGTTAATCAGTGCCATCTAGTTGTAAAGTGGGAACTTGTTATTAGTATTTAGAATCAATCGATACCTCTATTATTTTCTTCTTACTATTTTCTGAGATTTTTTATTCTCTTCGCTCATTTGGAACATAAAGCACGTGTACCGTTTCTTCTATTGTATTCTACTATACATATAGTGATTTTAAACTTGGTTTGATTAATGAAGTTTGTTTGAATAGCACCAATATCGCATCCTCAGTATTTTAGTATATTCCTGCTGGTATTTAAACTTGATAGGAACCTGAATGAAATTGATGTGTTACTTGAATGCTATTTTAATTGCTTCAGTAGCTATACAATGGATATGACATTTGGCAAGGTTTTTGGCAACATTATCTGCTTTGTATTTTTTTATGGTTGGTTCATGTTTATGAATATTTTTGCGTTACACGGAGAATTATTACATAAATCACACGCTAAGTATTTTTAGAATATTATGAATTCTATATTTTTTCTCTGAATCTTTAAGCGGACGCGTGAACAAAACATATTTTATCTTGGTCTTCGAATTGATTATTTACTTTTGATAGTTGATTCACATAAACTAGAATCTTTATTTATGAGAATTTACAGTCGTCGCAAAATTTAGTTCTGTTTTTAAAATAAGTGTTAGTTTTTATATTTAGTCTCTTCTTTATTTTTTTTTGGTTAGTTTTAAGGTGACTAAGCTCGGGCATTGTAATGTTAACTGACTAATTGTTGAATCATCGGCATCGCGAGTAATGACAGCAAAGAAGGTTGTATTGACAAAACACGGAATCTTTTGTGGACGGTACTTATGTTGTTAAAATACCCCAATTTCATTTATACATCTTGTTATCAGTTATTAAAAGAAGTTACACTACAATACATTCATGTCGCTAAGGTGGATTGTTTACTCCTAAAATTCAATTATGTTTTTGTTTTCGATAATCGTGCAGTTTTAGTGATATTAAAGAAATAAAAACAAAACAAACTACATTATAGAATTAAGGACAACTAATATTCTCACTAACGACTATTACTAACAGGACCTATTAACAACGCAAAAGATGTGCGGAGGAGTTTATTTCCCCTTTCTTCTCCTTCATATTAAAGCACCTTTACGAAACAGGGGTAGATAAAAAAAAATTGACGTGCATAAGTGTATCATTGATACCTACATGAATAAATGATTTTTGATTTTGATTTTTTGAACTACCAGTCCCCCCTTAGTCCTACTGAAAGTTTGTTACGGCGTCCATGGGCGGCAGGGGTTGGTGGCTCTGCCAGCACGTTTGCTATCCTAATACTATAAAAAAATCTAGCATTACCAACAATAACAAGTTTTGTTCGCGTCATAAGCAGTACGTAGAATTCTACATCTCACAGCGTAACATGATAATATTGTGACGTAAACTTATTACGTGAGTTGAAAGCGAACCAAATTGAGATTTAATTTCTATGTAAAGTAGCACTAATGATTGTGTACAAGTATCTTTAGATCAATGACCCTACACGTAACATGTAATTATCCATGTCTTCTAACTTGGGTGGCTAGTAAGACTGCTTTACATTTCGTAAGCGCTTACAGACCGAGTGAGGACTTACGATTCAATCGTATGTGTATGACTGAATTAAGCAACTTTTGAAGCGGCTTTTGGATGGATGGATGATAAATTTACTCATTAAAGTCTAGTAAGCTTACGGTTTCTCTCGTTATCGTTAGATAGGAAGCGAAATTTATCGTTAGATAGCAAGCGTTAATCCTTGTCCGAGTGCTTCTTGTTGTTTAGTTTGGCAATTTTAAGTAGGACTTCTTTTCATCCGTTGTTGAATTGAATCATTGTGTCTGTTTTGAAATCACACGGTTTTTATAACTTGTGTCGTTTATGTCCGCTGTTATCTTTAAGTTGCATAATTAGATAAACGCAAGCTGGCTTGTGTGTTATGAAATCGCATACAGCAGTAAAAAACGCTTACAGGTTTTTCTGTTCATGCTAAATTAGACTTAAACGCCTTATATTTAAAATATGTAATTGATTGCGCGTATGGCAGGTATGATTTAAATGAGATGTTCCTGTTTCGCATTAGGTTTTTCACTTGTCATTGCGTTGTGCTGTGAGTATTCTATTTCTATATTATAGTGTTTAGTGTCAACGTCAACAGAACATCCCATTGTTTATACATTTTTGAAAATACTGTTTACGCATATTCTTCACACGCTTATTTCACGATCTCATGTACCTAACTGGTTACGAAGAAAAGCAACTTTTGTCCTATAATACGTATCTTTTTATATCTAAGAACCTAGGAACCGATCTTAAATTACTTGTGCGTAAAAAGTTAACATAAATAGACAAACAGTAGACTTCATGTGACATAATATCTTGGATCATATTTCTGCGTCTAACAACCAGGGATCGGAAAACCTATTTAAAAGGATAACCTGTTAAAACGGTTAACCTGTTAATCTGTTAACCTATTAAAACGGTTAACCCGTTAAAACGGTTAACCTATTAAAATCGTAATATAATGATTCTGTTAACAGGTTTAAAATGTTACTGCTAGAAGAGAAGAGATAAATTGTATCTTATCAGATGTATTTTGGCTCAAAAAAACGATTTATTGTGGTTTTATCTGCAGATAAATACGTTTTCATGTATTATTTAAATGATTTTGAACATAATGGTGGCGACATCTGGTTAAATGCATGACAAAAAATGTGAACTAATTTGAACAATTAATGTAATTTGACATCAACAACGGTTACCACGACAACATTTTCCACAGTTTTATTTTAATTCTTCGTGGCTAGCATCTTATTTTCATTTAAAGTAGGTCGTTAATATTAAATCATAAAATTTGCTATACCTACTTATGAACCATTTAATTTTATGGCAAATAACAAATTTTTCGGAACTCAAACCAAGGACTTGTGACGTAAAATTATCGCCCGTGAAGCGACTTTCCAAATAACCATTGTTTTTTGTCTACGAGTATGGTCCAAACAGTGGGTCTAGTCGATATAATGGAAAAAGGATAAAATAAAAAACAAAATTAAAAATTTTGAAAATACCTACGATGAATGAAAACAGTATCATCGAAAAAGAAAGAAATAAAATTTTAAAATCCCCCGACTCAGGGAATATAATTATTAAACCAAGAAAATCCGTCGGGGGCTGCCTTCACCTCCCGTGAGTTGAATTTATGAGAATAGAAATAATATTGGTACATCGGTTACACAAATGTAAAAGTCACTGCCAATTTAATAAGGCACCCCCGAAGGATTTTCTTGGTTTAATAATTATATTCCCTGAGTCGGGGGATTTTAAAATTTTATTTCTTTCTTTTTCGATGATACTGTTTTTTTTGCTGCTCCTCTCCTATTCATCTTAGCGTGATGTTATATAGCCTATAAGTTTCCTCGATAAATGGACTATCTTACACAAAAATATTTTTTTAAATCGGTCCAGTAGTTTCTGTGATTAGCGCGTTCAAACAAACAAACAAACAAACAAACTCTTCAGCTTTATATATTAGTAAAGATAGATAATCGTAATATGAATGAAATAAATATTTGCGTGGCTCGCGCGATGCGACAATGTTTGGCTTGCGCGATGCGACGATGTTTAGCTCGTCACTTGTCGCTCGGTCGACCTCGTGCTCCGCCATTTTGAACCGTAAATGCAGAAACCGTTTTCAATTTAGTTAGGGTTAACCGAAATGAGTAGGGTAACATATTGTTTCTGTTAACACATTTCATTCTGTTACAAGTCATTTAGGTTAATCGATTGATGAAAATACAGAATTGTTCGGTAACCCTTTTAACCTGTTAACCCTTTTAACAGGGGGTTAATAACCGATACATTTCGATTATTAACCTAACCGAAAAGAACTCTGCTAACAACTTACTGTTTTGATCAAAGGTTCGTTTGTCTTGATCATTCAGTGTTACGTTAATGTACTTTGGTATTTACTATTCGATGCTAATGTGATATGAACTGAAGTAGTTACATAATAGGTTCATACAATGGCTTCTCAGATAAAGGCTTCATGTACCTACGCATCACAATTCTAGTGAAGCCTATTTTTTTAAATCAAATATCGCAGTGAGACTGTTGTAGAGAATTTCTTATTTTCATTATGTTAATTTTATTAATACAGTTGCAAAATAAGACCTATACCCATCGTACTAAGACATACAATCGCATAAAGTTTTTTGCGATTGCTAATGTCAGTCGCTACTATAAATCTCTTCCAAATATTGGTTTAGTTTAAGTATTCTCTGTAAGGAATCAAGTAATAATTAATACTACTGATCTAATTAATGGTAAGAAGCTTAAGTCAGCAAGGTATGATGATCCTGCAAGCTCATTTTCAATTCTTCATGGTGAAAAAATCTCTCATATCCTATGGGATACTAAAATTAAACTAAAGCACCTACCGTTATAATATTAGAAGGCAGTCCGTGTCTATTTTTTTCACAAACCGTTAAGTCTATTAAAACGATATCAAAACTCTTTGAAATACGTTCAAAGCACCGGATATTAGATGTGATACAATTTCCTTCAGTAACATCCGTTCAGCTTGCTATTGATCTCATAAACATATACATATCTATACGTTTGTAAGCGAGCGATGGAATTCCCATGCATTGTTGCGTTATACATTAATAGACGCCACTCGGAAAAGGAAGTTTGTTATCGACAATTTGTATGGTATAATGTGTAACAGTTATTATGACAGACTAACGTTCAAAGGATCTGGGTTCGATTCTCGGCCAGTGAAGTAGTATGATGAATTTAGATGTGTCTTTAGTATGTTCTTGTCTTTTAATTCGCTTTCGCGACACAAGGAATCCTTATTATGGAGATAAGAGTAGCATTATTTATTGTAATGAAGAAGTAAGAATTTCACTACAGCGACACTAGTAAGACTGAACTGTGGTTCAATTATCACAGTAACAATCTATAAATTCTGCAATAATCTTCACATTGCTTTCAATGAATTAACAAAATCGCTAATGAGCTAAACAATTCTTTCTAGATCCGATCGAGACCCAATCGAAGCATTGTTAAGTTTAGGCCTAGTATTGGCAATAAGATGACCTTGTTGATGACCTGAAGAAACACCTGGAACGTTCGAATAAAGACGGACCAATTGTTTTTGCTCATTCACTCGGAAAATGATCAGGATGTTCAGGCCATTGACCACCCCTACGATGACGGCGATCCAATCAAGCCAATCGGGTTTTTAAGTTCAAATAAGTCATTTCTATACGACCCCGTAGCCTAGTTGGTTATGACCCTGCCTGCGAAGTGAGGGGTCCCGGATTCGATTCCCGGCCGGAGCTGATATGTGAAAGATAAATATTTGTTCTCGGGTTATGGATGTTAGTGATGTGTTATTTTGTATCGTCCATGCAATCCTACTGCGGGGGTATGAGTGTGTTAGTGTTTTAAATTCTCTTAGGTACCAATTAAACATTGTATCACTTCATTATGTTATGATTAAATTGGGAAGGAGGAAATTTTATTTGCACAATTACATTTGTCTAGTACTTACTAATGAATCCAAGAACCTTTAAAGCTTAAACCCTTAACTTAAACTACGATAAATGTCGTAGATTATAATCGAAGTACGATAATTTGGTTTTATCGCTCATAAAGTTAATGGCGGCAAAAGATTTGCATTTGTATCGTGATTAAATTTTATTAGAACAGTTGTGAGTCAGCGACGAAAATAGTAATATCGATTATTTATTGAACAACGCCACCCCCGCGATTTTCGGTTTTTCCGAAGTCACCCTATAACCTTTTGATATTTATGCTATTAACAAGTAACGTCTGTGATCTAGATTTATAATCTAGCGATTCCTTGGCGAATATAAAACGGTTTTGCGCTAGGCAGGATATCGAAGAGGTCTTAGTAGATAAGAATCTCAGACTACCCGAAACCGGGTATTTTGTGAAAGATTTTCGCCGCGGACAATTTAAAAGTTACTCATATTGTATATACTACATGGTTGGTCCTAAAATTGAACCCTGCAGTACTCTCATGACGTAGGACTTCTAAATGGTAGCTTTTAGTTGGGTGCCTAATATTTCTAGGAATGCCTAATATACATATATTCTAGGATAGTCCTCAATCGGGTATTCCCTCATTAGTCCTAGGTCAGACTACGTCGGGGCTGGGTTTTTAAAAAGTGTGTTCCAGACACTTTTCGTGCCCGTTAAATGTCGTTCTATTCAAAATTTGCAACTCCCTCGTCATCTAAAACCGCATAGTTTAATTAAGTCCAGGAAAGTCAAGATTTTGTCAAAATATTTGGGGCATCCGAAATTTTTCTTCAATGTTGTCAATATGGGTGATGGTAGCCTCTAGGTTAATTCCACTTGATATCCTGTTCACTCTTTCCTCTAAGACTGCCTGCTTCATAAACGCGTTAAAGCTTAACAATAAGTCAGCATATTGTGTTTGCAGACATTCGAATATTAGGAAAATTCGTGTTACTTCTGCGTCATTAACAAGATCAACCCAACTTACTCAAACGTGTCCGCTCACGTGTTTTGCCTCTCGGTTTATAAATACACGTTCATATCATTCGGCCAGATTGTTGTGACGGCTGCGTGCGCGTCACCTCCAAATCCAAACCAATTTACTAATCTGTGGCAATGGGACCGTTGTGTGCGACGTCCGTTAAGTACTCTGTACGATAGTTACGATTCCATTGTTTCTGTCCTTCGTAGGGTACTTGTAGCGTGTAAGGATTTTGGTTATTAATTTGTCATTACATATACTCTTAAACACACTTGCTTATTTAGATATGTACAATAATTTACGCCCTTATATTTCCCGTCAACGATCCAACTTACATGAATTATACTTCTAGACTCTAAGATATTCCAATTTGAAATGATTTTTTTTTACGACAAACTTTGTACTGCATTAAGAGATATAGAGAACACATGATTCCTCATAATATCTACATTCATCATTCATGAATAAGAATCTGTTTGTTACATTCTTAGTGACATTATGAAATAGTCTAAACGCTAAACTTACAACTTTGTGAAGCCATCAAACGCCGTGGGAATTCTTTATCATCACAATCAAATAGATAATGTCAATTAATGGGTACTCCTGAACCAGATAACACTCATTTAACAGATTGTTATTATTTACCACACTTTGTTATCACATTGACTATAGTTAAAGTAATCATTGATAAGATAACGTTATTATGTCTTATCAGTTAGTTAGCCTTCTGTATTAGTGTTTAGAGAAATAGAAGAATCGTAGTCTTGAAACTCGTAAGGATATGCGGAATGATCGTGATTATAACCGTCAAACAATATATAACTTTCTCGATGTAGGAATCATATATGAACAGAGGTAGGTAATATTTTCCTTCAGTTATAATTGAACAAATGCCTTGAAGTCTACTTAGCAGATTTTATCATTGCAGCGACAGCCGTTTGACCTTTAAAAATTACATATAAGGAATGTAACGGATATCGAAAAATCTGTAGGTGTTAAGTGACTTACATTACTACTTTATATCTACTTCCTTTATATTATGTTAATTTGTGGCTCTATTTTTGCTATATTTCTGTCTTTGCTTAATTCTTAATCTTCTTTTCGTATTCTTCTCTTGATGTCAAATGTTTATACTTCAATTTACCAGTGACACAGCAATCATTATACATTAAAATGGGAAATGTATTTACGTTTGTACATCAGCTTTGTGGTTACTCGAAATCAAATATTCCATCAGGATTCTTTCAACCTCGACCCCTAAAGCGAACAGCAAACCTTTTTCACGTATTCCCTTTCGATATAAGCAAATGTTTGTGTTCCATTTACTCGATAAAGGCAACGCGTGTGGGAGTGGTTGTAGACGTAAATAGGTCTGGGGCGGTCGTATCACAACATGGATGCGAAAGTGTTTTTGCTATGTTGACTAGGGATTTGCTCTGATTCGTCGTAGCCTGTGCTTGGGCTTTATATTTGGTGATTGTTAAAGTAAAGCTGACATTTAAGAATCATGTACTTTGTAGGTACTTTGCTAAAATCATACAGTATCGTTTCTAACGCGAATCAGAAAAGTCAAACGATTTTCGCAGTACATTTTTACAAGATTCATTCGTACATTGCATACATTGTAGTTTGAGATATAGTATTGTTGTACGAGCAAGATGTAGGTATTTACTTTTTTGGTGCTAATGTGCATAAAAATAGGAACTCTTTGTCTTCAACGAACGGAAAGCACGTAAAAGCTCTTTTACTTTTCAATTTCAATAAAATAACTTTACAATCCAAGTAATTTTAGCATTACCGATTGGAAGTGCATGTTTGTATATTGGAAAAGCAAGTTTTTTAATTGATTTCATAGATCTAGTTCTAGTTTATGATTGCCTAAGTTATTTATTCGTCTTTGACGTGTTACCAGGATGTTACATTTAATTAAATATTATGTTTGAGTGTAAAATTAACATAATTATATGTTGCATCATGTAATTTGCACGACTTATTTGCTTCACGTTTGATCTCTTATCTTGTTGTTTTGTTATTACTCCTGTGCTCTTTATATAATGTTATGTACCTGTTAATGCTTCTTTATTCTTTAAATTAAAATATGTTGAAAAATATAAAGTAATCTACTATTTCTGTCCCTGATGAATTGAACTTTAATCTTCTCCACTTGCCAAATTTGCACTTTTTTTTTTGTTATTTTCTTCCGTAAAGCAAAACATTGCACTTAAATTTTCCTACTTAATGTTTTCCAATTTAGTTCTTAAACGTGTTGTTGTTAAATGCCACCCTGCGTGATGACTTTGGCCTGGAGACAATGATAGGAGAACTGAAATCAGCAAAGTGATTGCTAAGTATTGCAACGATGACTGTTTCATGAGATTGTTCGTCTGCAAATTATTCTGCAAGTTCATCCAATCTTGTTTTTACTATTTCAGCTCGTTACAAAAAAACTGGTGATTTACCATTGACTTCACGTTTCATTGCGTCAGATGTACGAGTGCCGCGAATTTCTCACGCTTGTAACTGCGGTGTCGTCTCGAGATCGGCGCCGGATTGCGAATGGTTGCGAAACTGTATGTTTACACAGTTGGTCTTGGTTCACTTTCTTGGCTATGAGAAAGGTAGATCGTCTATAGGATTTAATTTGTAACAGAGTTTCTTCTGCCGTTTCATCGAGCTCACAAAAACAGATGGAATAAAAGTGACAATGTCGTTCAGTTTCTCAAGTTACTTTTAAATACAATGAATGAATTTTAGATGAGGTAACTATTTAAATTTCATTACATTTGGAATATAATAAGTCTCACCATGACTCATTCAGGACGGCATGTCGCCGTAAAGTACACAAACAATTTACTTTTAAAATTGTTGGATAAATAATTCATTATTAACCAACTACAACTGTTGATGTAGATGTTCAATAGTCCAAAAAACCTAACGCCCTTTTCATAGCTACGTCATCTTCTAATATTAATGACTTATTATAATCTAGGTAATAGATAATAATCATTAATGCTTAAAGTTATTTCTTTAATCCATCATAGATAAAAGAATTACAACTATGAGTATGGCATCCATCATGATAGTTAATCGAGACAACTTACTGAGCTTCAAAGTTAAACCACTAACAGTTCTATTAATCAGAAAGAAAGAGATAAAATATTCGTAGATATAATCGCCAAGTAATTTCGTAACTTTCGCCTTGTTGCGTTTTTTCGTCTCTTAGAAATTTGAAAACAATAATGTCGCGGTAACATTTAGCATTGCCCAAACTTCTTTCTACAATAAAAAATCATAACGCCCATGACTTTAGAACATATAATGCCCCAAAAATGCCATTACCCTTTGTAGGGTCACCTCACGTTCTATTACTTAAACCTTCCCCACTTCTAATAGAAGTACATGAGACCTTAATTACAGTAGAACATAATTTATACTCTGGTCCTTCTTAAATTACTAAACATTAGTTACCGACTTCTGAGTTAAATCAGTCTTCAGTTTTCTATATTACTTCCTCAAATAGTGTTTAAACTATGTCCTACAATCTTTCTTTTTACATTAATGAAATTAAACAATTCGTTACAAACCAGATTCGACATCCGCCTTCACGCTTCGTCAAATATCTCAAACTGTTCATCATCACGATCACGATTTTAACCTTTATCTAACATTAACGGTTTATTATTAGTTTATTATATTAAGAGTACAGCATATTTCCGTAGAATATAATACCTGTTGGAAATTTACAATGCTGTACCCACAGAACAACTAATGTCTGTGATTTCGTAGCTAAACCTACCTTTTAATACGAAGGAAATGAAAGCCTATGTTACAAAATTAGCTACGAGCAAATTAGTAGATATTACACATCTTCTAATGTAAAACAAGTGCTTAATCAAAAGAACAAAGTACCTAATATTGCGCCCTGAGGAATCTCTTTAGCATTAGTCTCACATTCTACAAGCTCAATTCGCAAAATCAAACGAGCATCGCTAGAGGGCTCACGTGTTCGCAATAAACATTTCCACGAACCTCAAGAAATGCAGACAAGTTGATTTATGTTTTATTATTGTTTGTCTCACTCGACGACTTACATGTGCAAAAATTCCATTGTTGTGACGGCTGCCCAATATTTATAGAGTGATCGTGTTTTATCCTTGTAAAATTATGTGGTGGTACAAAAGTTATTTATGTATTTTATGGTTATTGTTAACGATTTCTTAAAATGGGGGTCGAATTATTGATGAGTAGTCTGGTCCCATTGCACAGGCTAATATCTACCAATACATATAATCTTTCCGTATATAAATTATTCTTTACCAGAGTATTTATAGTAAAAATGTTTCCCTCTAGTTGGCTCTGTGCGGCTCCGACGTATTCAATATGCTAGATATGCAATATATCATGAAGGGTGCAATTTTCTCTAATAACGATACCGCGTCAATCGGTATTTTATTACGGAACTGCAACATTCATTAACCGACGGTCATCATTACCATGCATCGGATCGCTGATAAAAAAGACACGAATCCCTAATTACAGTTCATGACGTAACTCGATTATGGTGATCGTTAGAGATTTTAGCGTTGCGATAAGTTCTATAATGATGGAATATAAAGTTGGTGTTAATTTCACATTTCAAACAGAAGTAACTAATGTTGTTAATTGAGACGAAGCACTGACGGCCGAGAATGATTTAAAAATGATTGAAAAATGTTTCATCCTTCATCCAGGCTTACAATATAGTATTCGACGATCGCTAGAAGGTCACGAATGTACAATGGAATGCGATAAATGCAACAGTTGATGGGCAGAGGCGTGGTTTGAATGCTTTCGATACGCTGTTAATACATCGCGCTCGTGTCCATACGATCATGATGAAATTTCGTATGGCTCAGGCGTCCCTTCACGCGTTGATGATACTACATTTGAATACCAATTTTCTTTACTAAACGCTCTTGACGATTACAAAAACGTTTAGCTTCTTACATTCCTTTTTTTATTGTTGGAACATAAATTTTAATATTTTTTCTTTGTGTGCTTTACTTTGTTGCTAGGGTTATGAGTCAAATTATGATTAGTTTCCTCTGTAGTTAGAACAAGTTCTTCGAGTTGGTTTATACTAGGATCGACGCTTTTTGCTGCCATTCCTCAAAACATGTTAGCAACACGCCTAACTACATTTACGAGATGATAATCTCACGACTCACGACGTACTTGAAGAGTAATTGTCATCAAATGTTTAATTCACAATGTTGAATGGGTCACGTACTTGTCACTGTCCAATGAAGGTCTTGTAACTGAAACGAATTGAAAAATTCTTTCTCTTATTATTGCGGGTGCAATTATTGTATAATTGCGTATAATTACGTGAGTCGTTAATGCCGAAGCAAGAATTGTTACTTTTGTTCGTTACTTCACTTGTAGTCGGATTATTATAGTGATTATGGTGTGATTAAAGTCATAATTTTAATAATGCATTGTGTGAATTTATTTTGTCTACAAAATCTAAATCGTGTTATTAAAGTTCTAACTTACATTTTGTCTACTTCTAAAAAAACTTTGCTACATTTGTGTCCAATACTTTATCGAATTAGTGCTTGTTTACATTGTTCTTATTGTATTAACTATGAATGCTTCTGCTTTGTCTAGTTTTGTCATTTATTTTTAAGCCCTTACGAGAATTGAACCCAGTTTTACATTAGTATTCCTATTCTATTCGCACTTTTCATTTGTCTGGTTCGATATACGCCCAATGTTGCAGTGGAACTGCTCACGACCGCAAGAATTTCATAAAATATTGTCGCAAGTCACATTCACGTTAAATGTTTACGTAACTACATCAAAAATATTATCCGTTGTCAAACTTCTTCGTATTAGTCAATAGGTGTAATTACTCTTGCTCGTCAAATTTCGTGGTCATCTTCAAATTACATGGTCTTGTACGGAATAACCAAAGGTGAGAAAACCACGTCTGAATATTTTATTAACATGGCAACGGCGGAAACGTTAAGATTACTATCGTAATTATGTGTTGTTGGTGATAAAATGTTGGAACAATGAGATGACGTACGTAGTCTTGGCGTAGTTAATCGACAGTAACAAGGGCAACAGCTGTGTAGCGTCATACATTGCTTACTTAGTGTCTGCGAATAATATGCTCATGCATAATATAGTTGAAAGGTGACCAGTATAGTTGATAGGTAATTCTCTATTAGAACGGAAGATAATAAACGTAAAGAAAGAATCTTTAAGGTAGCAAAGTTTTGTTTCTCTTTTAAAATATACTATGGAAACCATTAACATTTCAACTTCATTAATTGCTAATTACATAGTACCTTATGATGTTGTTCATCGCATTTCAAATAGAATACGTTTTTACTTTCGGATATTACTTATGTAAAACGAAATACATTTATTATTCAGTGAGCTTTTTTGTATTTTTTTCGTCAAATCGATAACAAGATACCTGTTTCGTTTTTATTTATCAATTCATTATTCTTACAGACTATTATTATCTGTTATGAAAGCCAACGACGAAAGAAAGGGATCTAAAAAAACAATGTGAAACTTTATCAAATTTCATGCTTCTTTAGGTGTCTCTTAAGCGAAACATTTTAGCTTGGACCGCAGACAATGTAATATTACAAGTAATTGATTTATGCGCAGATACGAAATATAATAACCACACGCGCCTAAATATTGCGTTTTATTAGTTTAGTCTGCGGTTCAAGATCGCAATCAAGTAATTGTGGTACGCGATTAGATTAGCTTAATATGTACCTACTTTACATTGTGTATTACCTCGGGAGGATAATATCTTGAGAACCTGTTCTAAAGGTTATTGTTCATTCTCAATGAATTCTGGGTATTACCGCACTAATCGAGTATATACAAATGAACATCGATTCGAATTCAGCGCGGAAATATGTTTAAAATATGCGTTAGAAAGTACAAAAGAATTGGAACTAGTTTTGTAGTTAAAGCAATCACCAATGATACGAAAATACTACGAAATACATATTCGAATGTAGGTCACAGTGTTCTAAGTTACTTGTAAACCGTAGTTTGCATATATTTGGAAGTACGTTATTATTAATATGTACACAGTGCTGTTTCGTAAACAACAGTGACATAAAGTAACAAGTAATAGGAAAATAAAAAGCCGGAATCCTAAAAAAAATCTCAGTTCACACTCTCACAATGGAAACGAATTCAATAACACCTGTGTTAAAATCTGAAAAGCCGTTTGGGTTGTAGAGAGTGTCATAGAAATGGACACACATATGTATGTATATGTAAATAAATACATAAATAAAAGATATAATCAAATTGTCCTGTCTATGCACAAGTGACCGTGCAGGCGGCGAGCTATACTGTAACTGTAGGTCGTGTTGATAATGTGAGTGCGCGCGCGCAACCCGGCGTACCAGCCGCGGGCCGGCACGGAGCGGCGCATGCGCATGTTCTCACAGTTTTTATTTACTACCTACTGAGTATATTCTAGGGTTGCCAGACTTTGTAAATATAAATATAGGAATAGATGATGATTAGCAAATAAAAGAGTGGTTTTGTGCAATATTTATGACACTGTTGATAATAAAGGTTGTTCTGTTTTTATGTTGAAATTAAGTTTGGCTGTCATTTATTAGGAACTTTCTATAACTTTTATCATCCTATGAGATGCGCATCGAAACTACTAAAGTATGCGCCTTCAACATAGGTAAAGATCAAGAGTCAAGTTCCTCACAGATACAGATTCCGTTGATGCGTAAACCTTAAAACATGAATCTTTGTTGGTTACCAGGCTCCCAGTTAACTCGGTTTAGGCTCTCAGACATGATGGAAATGCCATATTACGCAAACTCTACTATTGTTCGAATGGTTTTTTAATCGCGACTCGATTCGTATTGTTCTGGTCCATAATATGAACAATAGCATTGTCAAAAACCTGATTGTAATATGACATACTATCGTTGTGTTTAACGTTTTTATAAGATGGCTGAGTGTGTATTGCCAAATAGCTTGCTTCCTTGAAATGTATTGATATGTTTGTGTTAACTGATTTGAATGAAGTTTAATTCTCAGTGCTTGGTACACAATGATGTCTGCCATAATGTACTTTATAAACTGATTGCGTATTATCGATTAGTTGATCAGGTAAACCTGTTTTATCCGTGACCCCATCTTCTTTCTGTCAGTCATCATTAGAATCAAGTTTGAAACTGAACGGCACGAATGTAAGTTTGGTAACTTTGGTAAGAACTTTTTGTTCGGCTCTCGTTTCTCTGACAGGTTCAGATAAATCTTTGGTTTAACTTTCAGGCATTTATCCAGCAACTTTGACGTCTACGGTTGGCGTTTCATTTGCGGCCAGGCTAAGGGATTCGATCTCACGAAATTTTGTTTGAAGCTTCAGTGTTTTTCAACGCCCTTCAATATAAGACAAGCTTTCTGTTATTTAGATTAGTAGGCAATTAATGGTACCTACAAGTAAGCGTCAAGTGTGTTTGACATACATATCATTCTAAGATGCAATCTTTGACATTGTAAATGTTAGATAAGGCGTGCGCTTGACCTGACATGACTCAGGTTGTTTACAGAAGTTTACTTAAATATTTTCCTAATCTTTCGTCATACCCTTTTGTTTTTGCGTTGCGCGCCATAATAAACTAGTGCCAATTAAAATTGACATATGACGTGACGAATATCGTCCTCGGTTGTTACTCGTTGCAACTGCAGTCAATTTTAAATTTAGCTAATGCAACCGGATGTTGGCTATAAGTAGGGAATGGGCTATGATTTATAGTTTCTAACTAGCATACCATATGACAACAAAATGTTGGAGGTGCGTAGCCCATCCTTGGGCGTTCATTTAAATGGTTCCAATAGGCCAATAATTTAGGCCCTATTATATTAGAGCTTCTACAGTAAGAAGTGAAGAGGCTGCTATTATTCAATGACTTCTTCCATTATTCTGTATCAATCTTCTAGTCTATAGATCCAAGCCAGGTTAATTCCGTTCAAAACGGTAGCTTATGCGGAAGCTAGAATACTATTAAATGGTAATATGATATAGTGTTATTTAATATTGAGATTATTTATAAATTTCATTTGTCCAATATTATATGCTAGACGTAACAAGCAAACCTATCTATGTAGCTCTCATGAAAAATGACTCTTATCACAAAGTAACACGTATTATATTTCGTCGCAAATCATGATAGTCTACATCGCAAATAAATGAGTATGAAGGACACATATGTACTTGACGTAACACGGTTCATGACTATATTTAATTGTTGTTCGAATATATTTGGTTTTCGTATTGCGTGTGAGCTAGTGTGAAGACGGTTGAGTTGTGAGATTCAGTGCGTTCTGTCTCTTGTATAAAATTGTACGACCTTTAGTTTGAAGATTGATCAAGATTGGTGTTAATTTAACTAATTGATTTGTCTGTAACTAGGTTATTCCTAACTAGTTTGTAACATAAATACAGTAAATAATTCCACGTGACTGTGAAACATATGTAGCACGATTCGTGCATCATTAAATTGTAGTAATTGAATAGTGGCCTATTACAAGTGCTAATACGGGACCTTATAAGGCATACGAAGTGGATCACACTTGCCAATTGCTATTTATCAAATGTTTTCCACCCACACGCAGTGGTATTCGTAAACTCATTATCACACAATGACATTCCGGACGATCATATACGTTTGTGTGAGCCTGTATTGTCATGAAAATTGATAGGTATGTTTTGTTTTGTATACTTTCTTTGGGATAATGTTATTTAAAAAATTTCAAGTATTCTAACATATTTTAAGAGACTTTAATTATTCAGCGGCACTATTCAGAGCACGGGTCTCTTATAAATTGATATGGGATATATTAAACTTGAAAAGAGATTCGTAGCCTTTCCAAATCTCCTATTTTTGATTTTAGCGCAAACATTAGTCGAACTAAGGAAATTGACCAAAATTGATGGTGGTTTATTTGAAACAATTGTGACTGCTGTAGTGACTATTCTAACCTTAATCACGTTTAATAATAGTATTTCATCTACTAGAACATCATTCGGTTAAGATGCTGTTAAGAAAGCGTATGTCTGTTACGTAAACCGACATTGTTCTACAATTATGTCAGGTTCCGCTTTCCGATTCAGTTTCCTTCCACCTTGCTGTAGCTTTTCCATCTCTTACGGTTCAACGAACTCTGCAGTCATTACGCGTGAGGCAAGCCGAGTTCTTCCAATTACGATCTCGAAATTATGCGGAAAGAATCGCTGATGAACTTTTCGACGCTATTGTATTAAATGTAATCACTGATTAGTTTAGTACAACAGATTTTGTAGTTGCATTGTTATTGTCTAGTGTTTTGTTTTAAGTGGGTTAACAGGTTTTCGATCCGGTTAACGTTCAGGCAATGTTAGCACATCTTCTATCGAGTTCTAGGTTTCATAAGCGTTCGCCTGTTGTGGGATTACCTTCAATCGTTAGCTAAATTGCGCGTGAAGTGGCTTCGAAGAATTTTGATTCTGCTTTGGTCAGCAGAGATAGATGAAAATATATTTTATCTTTTTATAAAGCATTGAATCCTATAAAATCATTGAATAATCAGGATATGATTTGGGTCAAATAAGCCTGATAGATTCGTCCATGAAATGAATAGTCATTTAACGACGTAATTTAGACTATTTTGTTTGTCATTTTCTGTTTGTAAAATAACAGTAGAGAATCTTCTACAGAATAGTAATTCATCAAAGTCAAAATCAAAGTCACCAAATGCTTTGTTTGTACGATTTTGTATGTTAGTTTTTTACTTTACTAATATTTCTATGTGCAGTACAGACGTTATATGGTTTACAAGGTCCCATTACTAAAATCAGTTTCAATTGTTACAGAGGCGTGTTCCCGTGGAAGAGCTCGTCCAAGAGCCATGACTCGACGACACCTGCTGGTGTGTCGTGGAAGATCTTCGGGAGCAAGTCGAGCGGTAACCTGGCTGCTAAGACGTTGACATGTGAAGCCCAGAAGACACTGACTCCTGCCTCATCAGTCAGCAACACACCCCATCACCACAAGCGACAAGGGAGCTCTGCCAGTGAGAAGCAGTTTGAAGACCTGGTCGCCAGCTCGATAGCGCTCATTCAACATGATCGGTGAGTTTTGATCAATATCGATTGGTGCAGTCTACATGCCGCTTGGTAACAATTTGTGTAGTTTAAATGATTTGACCGGTGGAGGACATTTTCATATTTATTCGAACGTACGTATGTATGTGTGTCAATTTTTTTAGCACGTCCTAGAGCCTAAACGGCTTGCCTGATTTCAAATTATATACCCCTCCAATTTTTAGCAGTCGTGTTTTTCGTTTTTCTGTTAATGACTTCATTTGTTGTTTGATCTTTCGGGACAGTGATTTATAATCAAGGAAATCTCTTTGTTCTAAGTTCATAGCTATACCAATCTTGTTTCAAAAAGCCGATTCAAAACTAGTTAATAGGTAATTCTTCACAGGTATAAAATTCTTCGAACCACGTAACTTAGTTTGATTGACTTACCAATGAAATGAATAAGAAAATTCTAGTGAAGAGTTCTACGCCATTTAAAGTTAAGAATTTCTTTCCGCGTTCCTGGAAATTTCTTGCTACTTCTTTTTCTTCTACTATTTTTAATTATGCGATAGTTTAATATGTCTTTAAAAGTCTAGTTATTACCAAGTTATCAAAGGCATTTAATAGAATAATTTATTGGAAACTATTACGGATATCTTGCAAAATATCCCCTTGCGATATATTACTAACAATTTATGATACGAGTATTAGAAACATGTTATTACATAAGTCATTAATACTTTAATTAAATTAATACATTGGAATAGATTTAGAACCGAACTTTTGATAAGATAATTCAAGTTAATTAATTAATATTCGTGTATTTCTGATGAATGTGTATTGGCTAACGTTTTACACTACGGTATTAGATTTAATTAGAGCAATTCGTACGAGCTGAACCTTGATATCTTAATCGCAATTAATTGAGTTTGACCCGTTTCGTGATCTAATTAAAGAATAATTTGTGCACAAATTCCTACGTGATTGGGTAAACTAATTTATAAACATGTTTGAATAAATTCTCATTACAATAACAACTTACAATAAACTTTGATGAACGCAAATACATAATGCAATCGCTTCTTACTGCAACATGTTTTGGTATTTATTCTTGAGAACATGATGTCTCTTTGTAAATGGCGGTAAGTTGATAAAATGATAACGCATCATGCGATTGTACAAAGAATTTCAAAGTTTACATTAGTATAAAAAAATGTTCTGAACACCGTTTAATATTGGTTTTCTAAAAGAAAGAAGGTTCTTAATTACATGATACTTCATGAAAGAAAAATCTAATTTGAGATGTTAGTCGGAATTATTTCTAGTAGACCGAGATAATAATAAATATAGCTGGGTGATAAAAATTAAGTTGGTCGTAAAGTAGATAATAACAAACAATCGTTCTAATGTACGGAAAGTCCACTTAACCAGGATGTCAATCCTTATCTTATCATTGTCCTGTTTCCCGGAATTAGAATAATAAAACCGTGTTTATAATATACGCATCAAAATATTTAAATAAGTTAAACAACTGCAGGTTTGCTCAATGGGTGAATGATCTTTAATTGAGAACATTGTGTGAGCGCTTTTGTGCCTTGAAGGGTACGTTCTACTATTAGATCATTATTATCCTTAAGTATATCACAATCTTTATTGCATACTACACCAGGGTTTTCTAAACATTAAAGATAACAGAACATCAACCAGAAACCTTTTATGGAATTATTAGAAATCAATGATATTTAAAAAAATATATATTTTACATTTTTTTTCGGAATTCTACGGAACCTAGTTTAGGAATACGTGTACTAGACGACGCCCGCTGCTGTGGATTTTTTTTACGTAACTGTAATGGATTCATCCCAATTTCTAGGATGAAATTATGATTCAGGACATATTCTCTCTATTTATTAAGTTTAATTCAAATTGGAGCCTACAATTGCCATAAAATCTATCCTATATCCTATTCTTGGATGCATACAACGGTTAGCGCGTAAAGCAAATTCAAATATCATTCAAGTAGGATAGTACGATTGATTGCCCACTAATCCCTCCACCAGCATTGGAGCAGCGTGGTGGAGTATGGTCAATGCGTCCTCTATTATAAGAGCAACTCGTGCTATTACAAGTTTAAAGGTTGGATCCAAAGAGTTAAATTATAAAATTACAGCGTACTTTTGTTACAATTGTATGAAATTACGCAATTTTTTCGTACCCATTATGAAATGACTTTCTCTTACAAGTTACCGAGTTTAGTCAAGAGTCTTGGCAGCCCGTAGTGTTGTACCAATGTTCAAACATATTACAACATGAATACCAAACGTATCCGTACGTGAAATTATGTGTATTACGTCGTTTCCTACTCAAAGAGTGCGAATATTGGACGAATTATAATTTAGTGAAATCGATTTTAGCATGCTGAATGTACGAGTATGTTGTTTATATAAACATTTATATCCTTGCATTGGAATTCCCTTTTTACGGGTGGCATTCGTAATTTAAACATCATAAATACCCATGAGTCAGAAGCGTACGGTTATCTTCTTTTTAAATAAAATCTAGTTTATCTGTGTTTGTCACTAAACTCCTACATGGTTAGACTGATTATAAAAACTACCCGACATTCTGCATCACTGCATTATTAAAAAAATTGGATCAGTTTCTTTGACCGCTACAGTTTCAACTTTTAAAATAATAAAATTTAACTTGAAGCACAGCATTCAATATATTTTTTGGTAAAAATGCCATAACATTCAGTAACAATAGAATAATAAAAAAAAGAAAACAACAAAAAAACTATGTATTTATTATCCACGAATATTTAATTATGCAGTCCGATTCAAGTAAAAAAGCAGTTTTGATTTAAATAAAAAAAAACTCCATAAAATTCTGTCGAATTCCAACTAAAAGAAGTCAGACAGGTTGACATGCGATTGAATTATCCAGATTTAAATATCGATTTCGTAATGTTTAGGTTCAATAGCCCCACTATGGTCCCCGATCAACGGCCCATGGATCATGGGGTCAGTGAAATTATACAGCATATTGTACGGTACTTCTGGCTATTACTCAATCTGATAATTCCACTTTGAAATGTTACAAATATCTTTAATGTAAATGAAAGAAAGTTTTTTTAGTAATAGAAAGTAATTTGTAATACTAAAAAACCCCGACTAAAGTTGAAAAATGCTCAGAATAAATACTAACAAATGAATAAAAATAAATAAATACTAATAAATAATGAATAAATACTAATAATAGGGCATTCAAAAAAACTTATATTTCGTAGTTTGTAAACTGTTTGTGGAGGTAATAAAATGGTATAAGTACATAGTGTATCTCGGCCTATGTCGAGGGGACCCCCTTTCGCGGGTCTTCTCTATTAGATGTTAATATAATTTAACGTATCAAAATCAAGCATTGTTATATTTGTATCTTTTGTAAATCCACGTGTAGGGTAGGTATTTATTGCCTTATAATGTTTGGTTAATAAGCATAAACTTAGTAAATAAACATTGTGATCCACCAGATGTTAGGTAATTGGCTACCGTAACACATAATAATTAAAATACAATAACAAAACAAAACGGTGCAATTAATGTAAGATGATGATAATTATGATGTCCCATCTAGTTTTGAGGTGTTGACAGCAATCAAAATGTTGCAAACAAAAACAATGTTGCAAGAAGAAACTTACTTCATGGTGAAGTTAGTAAACCTGACAGGTTTTATTGAGGTATTATTATAAAACTTAATGGCTATAATTTACTTTCGCAATTGTTACCCGGTGTTAGGTATTTTTGTTGTAATATTTTAGTATTATGTAAAGCGAGATATCAAAATCTTTTGAATGTTAATTCTTACAAAAAAGATATTAAGAAATAGAGATCATTTTTTGATTTACGGAAAATGTTTAGGGGCCGGAAACAAGTTTCATTCTTAGCCTAGACATAATCAGTAACTATTGTCAAGAATCAGAAGTCATATAAAAAACTCAAATGTAAATAAGTGTCGATGGAAGGACTTTTAGCCTATGCCATTCCCACATTGGAAACGAATCTACTGAAATTTTATAATATTATAATATATCAAGCCCAATAGGCTGAAGAGGCACTCGAATAGATACTTACGCTCGCTAAACATCACTAAAAATCGGTTCAACAAGTATTTAATCGTCTAATTGATAACGAATCGGTTAATTTTCCTGGGTTATGAAAGTTCAAGTGCAGCAATACTAAATATAAAGTTTGATTGAACGTTGTATTATCATAAAATACTTTGAATGTCAGCCATCTACTATGCGAGCGTACTTGTATGAATTAGGTCGCGTTCATAAAGATGTATAATGTTACCAATTAGCTGAGTGTTCTCTGTCGCATAAGGAAAAGTACTCAGCTACTTTGTACTAATGAGCAGTGTCTCAAGGCAGAATGCCTCACGAGGCTAGAAATTGACGGTCGCCTTAATATGAATTGGATTATTTTGTATCCTATATTCCTATATGTAGCTACTTGATATTCGAGTACTTATGTGATATTCATTTTTGGATGTAGCAAGAGAGCTATATTTACTTGATATAGTGATCAGAGGCATTTATAAGGGATAATTGCGTTGCTGACCCATGCCTTCAGACAAATTTCTTTTCTGATGGCGTTCACGCCAAAATGCTACCTTTAAAAATGTATGGGAATGACATTAGGTACGGTAAACGACGTCATTTCTTTAGTCGCCTATTCTTTTCAGTTCAGTTAATTATTATAGGAGGCACTTACGTACGTATATGTAAAGTACTTTGCTTGTGCGTGAAGGCTTGATTTTATTATACATTTAACTTTAATACCTGTGCCATGTCATTGTATTTGATTGAGGGCATTCAAAACTAATAACCCTTGGTTCAACGTCCAATGTAGTGGCCCTAATGTGTCGTCGAGTAGGGCTTGACCGACATAAAGAGGCCTCGGTTATTCTTGAGCTTCACAGTTTTTCTTTTGTTTTTAATGCTTGTTTGCGGCCGAGGTTAAATGTTTATTATGTAACATAGAGGAAGATATATTTCTTCATTAGTATCTACAAGTCACAAGGATAGGAGAACGGACAGTAACTGATACAGCTAGTTAAGATTAATGAGTGCTTGACTTGGTAAATGTTAGCAATTTATCGAGAATATTCAATTTATTGTCTAAAGATTCGTTTATTGTTCTCTAAAAAATCTGGCTCCCAATACGAGCGTGTTTGCATCTTTGCATGGAGAAGCTGAATAATATGAATAAATGTTTATTGATTGGTCGTTAGCTCCCCTCAGTGAATATCTGTGTCTCGGTGACTCCTAGCATGCGCTGTACGGTCACAGACTTGCTGGTTACTAGTTGGCGTGTCTTGTTAAAACAATTCTGTTTAGCATTGAATATTTTAACCGTTCATTTGACCAATTTAACGTTTATCACGATCTTCGTTTAATGAAACATTGAATTTATTCAATGTGGCTTTCTTTTTGAGTTAATGCTAATCAGTGTGAATGGCTAATTTCTAAATTACGTTATTTTGCATAGCATAAAATATTAAAATTAGAAGAGATCTCAGTTTTGTCAATTGTAATTAATCGATCGCTAGCAAAGCGCACGGCGCGTCGAAGTGAAAATAATGAGAGACCGCTACTGAAAAATGTATCATGCGCTTTAAAAAAATAAAATAACACTCAGAAAACCCCGTTGTACAATTTACACCACGCTTTTTCAAACGAAAGGCGTAGAAATATATTTCAAGTGAAGAAATTACGTTTCAATTTGTCAAGCGAGTGTATCGGCATCATACTTTATAGCCGACACAAAATAACTTAAAACAAAGAGCCCGTATTCAACACAACGGATACTTACACAAAATACGTAAATAAGAGCATGTAGGTACATGTTGTAGGTTAATGGAGGAGTATTAAATATCGTATAAGCGAATTTCCAACATAAATTACCTTAGATGAGAGCATCCGAAGTGGAATGCTTTTAGGGGCTATTAGGTTACCTTGCTCCCGGCGTGCGGCGTACGTAGCGATCGGTCAGGGACGGCCTATGAAATATGTTCGTGACTACAGCTTCGGCTAAATGTTTTAAGATATTATATTACGTACATTCTGTTTACTTTATTGACGGGATGGCTATATATTGAGGGTTAAGAGCTAAGAGCCCTATTGTCAATGAAAATATTTATGATTGTTTTAAGGATCTAAATGACTAACAGTTCCTTCTAAGACCTTAAGGTTTGTTACACATTGACAATCGAAAATGGTGGCAGTACAAGCTCGTTTGCTATTATCGATAAATAACAAAAGTTAGTTACATTCTGTTTCAAAATGATTACATCAACTTCATGAGATATTTATATATTTTTTGGAATCGCTCTGTATTGGTAAAATTGTATTGAAGTCATTAAGGTAGCTTTTAAAATTAACGTATATATATATTGACAGACTGGCTTCGTTTTTTATCATTTAAAAATAAAAATAAAATGTGTGCTGTGTGAAACTCCCGCATATATAGGTACGCGGAAATGTCAAGTTTAAACTGTATACCGTACACAACTAAATTGCATGATAAGTAGATAGAGTTGGTTGCTAGGCAATACTTTGCACTCCAACAATTGAAACCTCAACTGGATCCGTTCATGTGCTTACAAGAAATTGATTCCTGCGTACGGTATAGTGTTGTTAGGTACAGTTAGATGCATTGATGGTTGGTTGCTGGTTCTATAATTTACCTATCCCTTGAAATTGCTTCTGCTGTGAAATTGTTTTGGATAATGGATATACACACATCCCTTTGATATGCTGTACTGTATGACTAGCCATAAGGGTCGAGTTTTCATACACGAGATTGAACTCGGTTCCTACAGACTAAATACTCTACAATCTTTCCTATCTACAAGTAAGTTTTTCTCAGGTACATTTTTAATTGGCTTACGGAAAAGTAATGCTATGCATCCACAAGTACAAGTATGTAATACTCGTATTACATGAGGGATGGACTATCCTTCAAGGCGTAGATTATGCCGCAATTATCGACAACTGCCTGTTTTTGTTGCACTTCGATCTGATTGCTTTAAAACGTTGTTAGGAACAGTTAGGGTCCTTGCCCTTGAGATAGAGCTTCCGATTAGTTTATACGTACAATATAATAGGGACTTTGACTAGACACGATTTTACAGTAATGAGATTATTATTATAGTCCTATCATTCCAAACTTAATTCTTTAACAGATATTTGATGTCATATCTTAATACAGATATTGCGAACGTATGGATTGAGTTATAATACAACTACACACAACATTGAAAAATGACGGATTTTACTTCACAAAGAATAACGAAATTATGATTTAAACTCAAATCTCCAAGTACGAGTGTGTAGAACATAATTTATATTAGCATTGCCTCAGGACAAATTCATTATATCTACCTTATTACCTTATTTTAAACGACAAAGAGAATGGACTCGATATGTCATTCGTTGCATAACAGTGGTATATCGTCTCTATAGAACACGTGTTTGAGAGACACATAGGTACGAATAAATTGTTTAGGTTTTTCAAGTATTTACTCGTGGCTTTTATATCACGAAAACCCTTTTTATTTCCAGTCCCTCGAACCTCCCGGCGAAGTGCACGGAGGAAGCTCTGCGGCATAAGGCAGAGCATGCGCGCATGGTGGAGGCGGCGAGGCGACGCGTGGAGCGCGAGGCGGCCGCGAGGCATGCCCGACTGCAGGAGTCCCTCCGCCTCGAGGAACGCCTCGCGAGGCATGCGCGCGAGTGGACGCAGACCATATTACCTGATTGGCAGAATATGTGAGTTGATTTTTTTTTACTATTACGGATGTAATGGTAAAATTTTTGGATTGTGTAAAATTCCGGAACCATTTTTAGGATTGGTCTGGTGCAGGATAATTGTATATTTAAGCCTTCCAGTGTTCTTTCGGTCGAAACAAAGTTACAGTAGATTAAGTTAGGGTTTACTTAATGTTGATTTATGACCATTTTATTATTTTTATATATATACGAGCTGTTGCCCGCAGCTTTGCTTGCGAAAATTATAGTTTTGTGGTGATATTTACCCCCTTTCATCCCCTATTTCCCCCCCTTAAAATGTGAATTTCCAAAAATCCGTTCTTAGTGCTCCCCTACACTCTCTCTGTGCCAAGTTTCATGGTTCCAGGTCTTCCCGTTTAGGCTGTAGCGTGTCTGTCAGTCAATTAACATTTTTATTAAGTAATGATTTTATTTTAGCTTGTCATTCATTCACTCGTTTTCACTGCAATGACAAGCGAGGTAAATCGTTGTAGTACATTTAGCTTTCGCTAGTGAAAAGCGTCGATTTGAATAACGGATGAAGCTTGGCTGTTTTATCGCTTTCCGATAGAAGAAATCTGTGCAGTTGGATTTGTTACATGAAATATAACATGATATAAAGGAAATCACGTTGTAATGGCACCTTTACTAATATTTATTGCCGGTTAATATCTGTGAAGGTTGTCGCTTTTCACTTTGTTTTTTAAACAAATTCTTTCAGCTTAGAAAAATGTTTTGGGCACTAGTTTAACGCGGCGGTAATTTATTTCAATTTTGGTCAGTAAAAT
>LGAG01000014.1:0-17536 GCA_001278395.1 Lerema accius
ACCGGAAATCAAACCTGGCTCCCTTCAGTAATCAAATCACTTAAAAACACACTACACCACAAATATCTGCTGAGTAACACTACTTTATTTACTAAATTGCAAACTATAGTTCTCACATTATGTTACTGTCAACTCGATAGTATTCCGGCAGAAATGCAACATACGCTGCTTGTATCACGTGGGAACAAAATGAACGTGTTGCTTCCTTCTTCAGAATTCATTATCGACGTGATCATCGTCGTTCCCTATTCGGTAACAACGTCCATAATTCCATAACGCACTATTAAAATTACGTGTCGAATAATAATTATCTTGTTGGCATCACACAGGGTAATTGTTTTTTCGATTAATTTATGTTTGCTACTTTGGGTAACAAAGTGCATAACTTCATAACGCACTATCGTAATTGTTATGTAAAATAATTATGACATAAAATTCGACAATTGTTTGTTTTGACTCAAAAGGATCATGCCCATTCATTTTTCTTTTTCCATTTAGGTACCCTTTTACATATAAGTTACAAAAGCAGATAGTCTTTTTTTTGCGTATTTACAAAATCTAGACGTGAAAAACGAAAGTAATTTTTTTTATAGGTAATGGTAGGTACCTGCTATCTACCAACATTGAAAGCAGTAGGTTCATTGACCCTGTCAAAATTTGATGCCCTGCAACAATGATCTGTGACAAATATTTATGACAGAAAAATGTTAAACTACTGAAGTTACAGTTCTTATTGTAGATACCTATTTTATTAACGGTGGTCAATTCGATTCGGGTGTTGAAAAAGTATGATAACTATTTCAATTTTTAAATGAATTGACGTTTAAGATTATTAGAAGATATTTATAAGAGAACAGAAGGCCTTGGAAAGTGTAACTCGGGGCTTTTGAATAGCGAAGACAAATATTTACTTTGTCATTAACATCTATTGTGATTTTTACGAGTTATTTGACAAGAGTAATAATTATACTATAATTATAACAAGCGAATAATTTATTAAAAATGAAAAAAAATATATGGGGGTTGGAGGTTAATTATATATACTCTACACTAATATATAAAGTTAAAACTTTTGTTTGTTTGTTTGGAGGCGCTAATCTCAGAAACGACGGGACCGATTTGAAAAATTATTTTAGTGTAAGTTGTCCATTTATCAGGATGGCTATAGGCTATATAACATCACGCTAAGATTAATAGTAGAGGAGCATCAATAAAAAATATAATAGCCTATGTTACTTACAATCAAGACGACTCAAATAACACCTCATAAGTTAAAACGCGTCTATCCATTTAGGCTGTAGAACGTACCAGAGAAATGTATAACACAAACGTAAAACATTACCCTCCTTCTATCATAGTCGGGTAATAAACAACTCTGTTTTAACGTCGTTAAAACAGATTAATACCTGCGAAGCTGTCTGTTTATCATTGATTGTCGGTGTGGGTCGTGCGAGTCAGTAACCCAATACAATAACACTCGTGGGAATATGTTAATTAGATGTTCTCGGCTTTCTGTGTGTGTTCACACTTTTCTAACTGTAACTGGGCTGTAGGTTCAATGAATTTTTAACGTTGGTTAGTATTTACTAGCAATCGTCCGCAGCTCCGCGTAATTATGCCGTTTTCTCAATATTTTATTCATTTTAGCTTGATGTTATTATATCCTATAGCCTTCCTCGATAAATGGACTATCTTACAGTAAAATATTTTTTCAAATCGGTCCCGTAGTTCCTGAGATTAGCGCCTTCAAACAAACATACAAACAAACTCTTCAGCTTTATATTATTAGTATAGAAGTATAGATGACTTAAGCTTTGTCTTGTCCTCTTGATTCTGGAAGGAAGATTTTTCAATGGTTAATTTTCTTAATAACTGTTCAAAAATAAAAATTTTCAATTATCCGGTTTCTTCCTTCTAGTATGTGTATTCTTCTGCAGAATCAAAAGGGCACTAGCCAACGTTATAGGTAGATTATAATTCATTCAAAGATTCGGCAGGAATCCTATATTTTGAGTCATAATTGTACTTAATTTTACGTCATTAATTCAATAACATTATTCAGTTTTGACATTACATCCACATTGTTTAATTATCGTACCTAACCGTTTTCCATTTCTTCAATGGTTATTATTATTATGAAAGTAATTACAATGAACAATACGGTTTGTACCTACTATTACTTCAGGTACAAATGATTTGTACAAAGAATGTCTGTTTGTACTGATAAAAGAAGTGAAAGGGATGGTTGGGTGCCAAATCATTTTGGGAGTTATTCTCGGAACTATTGTATTTTTAGATTCTTCATTAATGAGTTTACAAAGAAGCACAGGTAGAAATACAGGTACAATACTTATAAGTAGATAATAAGTTTCAGCGGATTATTCTAGTGAATCTAAGTAGGTAGAGACTTCTCCAAGAAACAAATTTATGAGAATAGTTTTTAAAATTTTCTCCAAAATTACGTCACATTTAATTACAAATAAATTCTTCGCAACAGCTCTTTCGCAATTTTCCTAAGTATCGAGCGTGTAATTTTGGTCTTTTAAGACGTTTTGTTTCTTGAATTTACGATTTCCAAATACGATATAAAAAATACGATGCAATTCCTAGAAATACGTCTGTAATTTATTGTTTACAGCCGTAACGGGGTCTAGCATATTTTGAAGAATATTTTTCAAATATGGGAACGTTCGACTAGGAAATTAAAAAAGCATTGCATTGCATTTTATGCATTGAACCCTACTGAAACCAAAAAAAGTTTGTTTATGGGGAGATATTATAAGTTATGCATTGACCGTGTTGCAGTTGTGATAATAATGCAAAGTGACTAGCATTCATAGACCAATAATATCATCTTATAAAAAGCTACCATAGCGCTTATGTATATTAAATTGAAATTTGTATAAATACTCGTATATACTTCCTAATGCGATGAACTTAAAAATGTACTCTTATATGGCTTACATTAAAAAAATTATTTCTAATGAATTGAGAACCCGTAAAATGTGTAAAATGATTTTATTAATATTTATTCTATTTATAATGCAAAGATTCTGATAGACTAAAACTGAGTGAGTAAACTTAAAATATAACATCACAAAAGTTATATAGGTACATCAGAATTTTATTTTACCTTAGTAAAAGCCCTATATTTATGACTATAACTACACAGGAACTCTACACATCCTTAATTATTTAGCACAGATAAAAAAAATATGTCCTTGATGACTAACGTAAAGAAAGTTCCGCAAATTCCGCATGTCAATAGAAGTTCGGAACTGTTACGCACAGTTATTCCCAAATAGGTACGCACCTTTTACAATGTGATGTCCAACACAAAAATCACGTACCACTTCTCACAAACATGCCCACAATAATTCACTTAAACACTTACAAATTAAAGAGAATTTAATTTAATTAATTGGATTTTCGTATAAACAAAACATTTTATTTCCAAGTCACTACCTACACCGCTAAGTTTGAAACGTACTGTCAAAAACTTGCACCACCGGTCTCGAGACTGGATTTGTATTACAATGTATCTCCTTCTCTCTCTTTTCTCACCAAACACCTACAATATTCTTAAGTTAAAACGAGACAACAACATTCCCACGCTTTCGTCGTATAGTATCTGCAGATAATGCCTTTTTGCACGGGTAAAAGTAACGGGGTTTTTCTTGAGATGTGCGAGTTGAGACAGAGTTATAGAACCAGGTATGTTAGAAAGAGAAAAACGTAGTTATGTCTTTTAAAAGGGCGATTGAAATAGTTGCACTGCATTAAGGTCATGGGAAAAAAAACTTCAACACATGATATTTATGATTTATTTTGTGCGCATTAAATAGTAAATAGATTTTGTACATAAAGCTCTTTTCAATTTAGATAAGAGAGACTAGATTTTACTTATTTCGTAACTGTATAAAAAGTAACAGGTTTATGTAAAGTTGTAAACAGACGCAACAATCGGAGCGGAATGAACTAAATAGTTATGGCAGTACTTGACCAAAGTTTATGTAACTATTATTCTTGTTGTATTACCCAAAGACTACTAATCATCACAGATGCAACTTTAATTTTAGCTTTGACAGCTATACATATTCGATTGTTGGTTGTTGATCATCATCTTTTTAAGTGTATAGTATGTTAGAAATATGTATTAGGTACTCAGTTAAATGAATTCAAAATGATATTTACTACAAAACAAGCTTTAGTTGACAGAAAATTAGTTCCATTCGGGTATCGAACCCACTATCTACTGCACTACTATCCTTCTGTTGATGGAGCACTGATCAGGCCACAAGGGATTTTTATATCCACCAGAAACTCGCTTGTTAGTTGAAGTCCGACAATAAATATTATATACATGTACCTATATTAACATTATAAACTCGTATGACATCCCTGGTTGAGAAAATGTCAACGTACTTTATTTCAACGGGCCTTCTATCTGACGCAGTGAGTACGACGTGTCTATATCATACGCATGGTAGTGTAAGTAGTGATTTTATTTAAAAAAATCTATCTTTAACATATATTAAAAATAAAATAAAATATTTTTGCTCCTCTTTCCAAAATATAGCCCACCAGTCCAGGACTGGACAGGACCTGTAATTTATTGTATTTCGGTACACTTGGTAAGTACCTACTGGTAGAAACATCGTATAAATTACTTTTGCCATTGAGGGCAACTTAATCTGTTTTATAATATAAGTGTTCATACATACAAAATTGATTAAAACACTGTCATATTGAAATTCCGCAGTTTTTATTAAATTGTTGCACCTACATAAGTTGAAGACGCTCACTCATTGCGATTTGCAGATTGAAAACTTTGCTATTGGTTTTATCGTGGGGTTAATAATAATCTAAAGCAATTGAGGCATGTACGATTCTAAAACTCGTGATTTGGCATGGTTAAAGTTGACTTGAAGAATAAATGCACTTAACAATTTTTTTTAATGTGTGTTAAAAATATTTATTTAAAAATTTAATCAAAACTCACACACGTTCAATTTTCCTCATGCCCTACAAGTTCATACAAGTTCTGTAAATGGCGCCAAAATAGGGTTCTTTCATGATGGCATAGATGGCGCTTTTATGTGTTCCATAATACTAATCATATTGATCCTAATCCAGGCGTAGTGAGTTAGTTGGATTTGACCAATGATCGGATCCTTCAGTTTGAATAAAACGATCTCAGTAAATAAACATTTTATTTCACTAAAGTCGTATATACAATCACCGCCACTTAGAAAGTAACCGAATGAAATAAAGAATAAGGTACATATTAGAGTAACGTTAGTAAGGTAATTAAACACAATTTAAATAACATAAATAGGTGTTAATAGTCGAGATCGGTGGGATAAGTATAAAAGACAAAAATAAAGATCATTATATCCATAGATTACTTATAGTAATACGATCATATCCTATCAATTGCAGCTTTTTTTTAAAACCAATAATAAATACGAATTAATTTATAGGAGAAAAAGTAGGCATGGGCTCGTAAAACAGAAAATATAACAAAGGTTTTACAAATAGTCCATGAGTACTTTCGAAAATGTCTATTTTTCTGTCGTATCATCCATGTTACTTCCATTTTGGTTTCTGTTAATTTCCACATACGGTACATACGTTGATTTTCGAATGTTAGCAATAGACTTTTCTAATTTCCGTCTATACTTTTCAGAATTTTCTCTTAACAGAGTACTCAAGTTTTTATGTGTATTTCGGTAATGACCATTTATTTGCGGCACGTATGTTTGAGTTACTTCTTCGTACTCTTCTGTAGAGTCTAATTCCTTACTTGTAGGACCAGAATTTCTTAGTTTTGTAATAAGTGTTCTATTTTCAATAGGAGTTTCATCGTGTTTGATTGGATTAGCAAATTGTATCATTTCTGTTACTTCTGGCTGTGTTTGATCATTTTTCCGTAAATTTAAATATTGATCAGGAATTTTAGCATCTTCTGGACTAAATTTGATCACCTCCGGTGCTACTGTTCTTGGTATGTCAGAGTTGGTATCGGTTACACTGTAAATTGGTATAATAGGAGTTACAATAGGTAAAGTTGGAGGTTGTGTTGTTCTTTCTTCGATGGGAATTATTCCTGAACTTCCAATGTGGTAATCTTCTACATGAGAAGAGTTCAGGACAGGATAATTGTCGATAATTGTTTTAAAAGTACTTGGTGTACTCGTAGACGATGTTGATGGATCAGTTGGAGTATTGCCGATAAAAGTTTCACTATAATCCTGAGTTTTTTCTATTTCCTGTTTCAAAGAAAATAGGTTAACATGTACTATCATTTTAGGAATTGTAGTGGTTTCACTATCTTGAAGTCTAGATATATCATGACCTCTTGACGAATTAGTCTTATTCGTTCTTATTCTACTCGAAAATCTAGCCTTGTTTTTCATAGATGTTCGTCTCACTGGAAAAGTAGATTTTCTTCTAAATTGAAACCTTGGTCGAGTTGTAGTAAAATAAATTTTATCTATTTCGGTAGACGTTGGTACGGATGAGCTAAACTCTTCCAAAGATTTAGTTGGTTGTATTGGATACAGGTTAAGAAAAACTCCGAACGGCTTAACGGTATTTGCATCATTTAACTCCGATTTTTCAGGTGAATCTAAATTTGGTAATTTGTCAGCGCTTGTCTCTCTTTGATTACAAGCACGACCATAACATTTTTTATTATTATTTGAAATTGGTCTAAATATCGGAACGTTTGGAGCAATTTCATTTGCGAGATACAGCATCGGAGCTGGTGCAAATCTCATTCCCTCAGCTAGTAAATTTATTTCTCCTGGGTGGTCAGGTTTGAAGGTATACAACGGGTCAGATTTGTGGTTAGATTTGAATTCATGTTTATTAGAACTCTGAGTTATTAAATTAATTTCACCTGATTCTTTGTATTCTTCCTGATGTGGTTCAACGTAGAATCCAGAAAAAGCGATTCGGGTACCGGTTTGCGTTCTTAGATCTCCAAACTTAGCGTTAATGGTTCTTTCCAGGTACCTAATAATCTCATTGAGGTTCTTTAATCTCTGTGCGTTTCGGTAACTTTCAACCCAGCTTCTTGAGGCGTGTGATTTACTGTGACTCTTGCTAAATGGCGCAGGAATTGGATTTCTATACTCATATAAAAATGGTCTTGGACTGGTTCTTCTTATTGCTCGATAATGTTCTGTAGTTAATTTAATATTTCGTATGTCTATAAAATTTTTCTTCTTATGAGAAGTCTCAAATAATTCTGTGGACGGATCTGTGTAACTATTTTCTTGCATAGCATTTACAAGAAGGGGCATTCTTTCGTAATAGTCTTGATCAAATCCAAAATAGCTACGATCTAATCTGTCGGCAATGGGATGATCATTTAGTGCAGCTGTTTTATTTCTTTTAAAATTTCTTCTGTTTTGTACTATATTTGTTTCTACAACAATCAAATATTCGCAGATCAGTAGAACTATCTGAAACATGTAAAAAAAATTGACTAGTTGTAAATTACACATTTTTAAAACAAAGCATGATAAAAAATATATTTCACCTTAACCAGAAGATGGCATTTAACCGGGCAGATAAAACATCTTATCATCGGAAATAAACAAGGAGTTACGGATTCTAGTGATTTTTTAAAGGAAGAACTGTTTGCCATCGCATCTTATTCTAAAATTAATTAAATTCGCAAATTATTCTAAAAATAAAGGGTATTTAAAAAAAAAAGAATTACTCTTTTATAATATTAATATCTTTATTTTATATATTAACTTAATATAACTTAGATAAAACTAATGACGTAAACAAATAAAATAAAAGAAAACAACCTATTTTAATCAAACATATAGTTTAGATCGTTATCAAAATCATGGGTTTCTTCTTGTTTAAAGTCATTTCTTTGCATCTCCAAATATGTAGATCTACCTAATGGTAACATAGATTTTGTTACACTTTCCTCTTCTTTAACAATTTCCCACTGATCAGTGTCAGCATCTGTTTCAATTTTATCATAATTTTCAACCTGACTTACTGTCGTTTCGTTTTTAAGTATCATTATTGCTTCTTCTATGTGTTTTAGAGCTGTTTCGTTTGAAATGTTCTCATCTTGGACCTTGGAAGATTTTTCTTTTGCCGGGAAATGTGTAATATGATAAGGTTTAGAATTATTATTATTATTAACCTTAGAAATTATTGTATTGGTCACTTCAGTATTTCTAATCGTAGTCGCTTCAGTTCGTCTTGTAGGTTTTACAGAAGAGGTGATATATACTTTATGACTTAATTTTTCAGTTTTTAAAATTGGCTTTGGGTATGAAGATTGATTGAAAATTGGTGCAACACGATGCACATTTGGCAAAAAAAGTGATTCGATTTTATCTTTTGGGGCTAAATTTCCCACTTTCCGCATTGGCCCAATGTGATTGTATATGTATTGTTTGAAACGTGCACCTTTCGTTAGATACGGTTTATCTTTTTTAGACGTATGTACCAAATTTTCTGACATTAAGTTATTTTTGACAAATTCTGAATTATAAATATCAGGTGTCTTTAAATCCGCGTTCAATATTTTACCTATTTTAGTTTCAGTTGTTTCAGGGTAGTCATCATCATCATCACTAAAATCTCCTTCAGAAAATGTTGACAGCGATGATGTTACTTCTGATGAAACATCATACGTTCCTTTTTGTAAGATATAATCGGCTACTGTAGTAACAGCATCAGTTGATACGTTTGTATTAATGTTATGTGTATTTTTTGATTCTTTTAAAATAACATGATTATCTGTAGTTTCCACATAGCTGTTGGTTGTACTGTAATCCTCAGTAGGTTCAAAGTTGATATCAACTTCAGTATATTTTTTATAGTTAGGTTTTATTAAATTCATAATCGCATTTACAGTAAAATCTCTTCTCGCGCCGAAACCTTTCGATGGGGTGTCTATGGTATATTTATGTTTATTCAAAAACGTATTATATGAAGGAGACTTGGTCAATTTTGGTTTAAAATCAACATATTTTTTAGTTGTTATCGTCTCCTTTATATTTTTTACTGTAGAAGTTTCAATTAAAGGTTCTAATGATTTTATTTCGTTACTAGTGTTATTTTTACATCGAAATACTTCTTTTAAGCTGGGTCCTGAAAAATATGACAATAATTGCTGAACATTAGTCAAAAGTTTATTTATGAGATCAGTCATCTTGTGAGAACATTTACAGTTTTTTTGTTTTTCTTTTTCTTTCATTGTTGTTTTAGGAGAAGTTTGTTGATTTTTTGCCTGTTTCTGCTTTGGTTTATGTTTTACTGGGGGTAAATTATTTTTATAAGGTTTTTCAGTGTAATAATAATCATTTCTCATTGGTAGCGTAGTTCCTAAATAATTTTTCTCACTTATCATCTTATCGACGTAATTGAGCATCCTCTGATAATCTCTTATTTTTCTTATTTTTGTAAAGTATTCGACATTTCTCGTCGGATTTTTGAAATACACTATTGGTGAAGTTTTAAATTCTATAGCATAGAGTCGTGATGGAGTTGTTTTCATCCAGTTTCTAGTATCAGCAAATATATTTTTTGTAATTGTCGTTTCTGTAGTAACATCTTCGTATGGTGTATTGCGTATAGTTCGTTCAGGTTCATCTTCTATTTTGTCTATGTAGTTATTTACGTTGAGTGCTTTAAGTAGTACAGGAAGTAACTTCAGAGTAGTCTTGTCAACATCAATTTTTTCTTTGTTAAGTATTTCTACTAAGTTTGCATCATCTGCGCTATTATTCATGAGATCAAGCCAGTTAGTTTTATGGCTGCTACTTCTTGCTTTGGCTATGACGTTATATTCATAAATCAGGAGGAATGTCTGAAAATAAAAAAAAAGTATTTTAAACCTTGTTTAAATTAGAAGGTGGTTAAAGTAAAAATTAATAAAATTTGTATTTTTTGCCATTATATTAAATTATCTTGGATTTTAGAAGATTTTTAGATTATCTATCTCACAATTGCAATGTATATTGTTGGATGAATAAGTAATCAGCCTTATTGTTGGAAATTTATAATCATATCAATATTACCATAACTATCAAAACTAAGTAAGCACTCCAAAATGTGTAACTCCGGTTATTTTTAAGTTATCGGCTTTGACAGATTCACTCGTTAGATGGTTAGTAATTCGAATGAGACACACTATCAAATTATTAGGAATAACAAATCTAATGATGTTAAATACAATATTGTTAATAAAATATACACTTACCATTAAACATACAACATAAATAGCAACACACGAATTCAAAGGAAAGACACAAAAAACAAGTCAATATTATAAACAAAACACTTTAATTATAAACAACACACTGACAGCTATAATGGTCTTAAAGTATCGCTTAACTAAACGAAGAAATGAAAAGATCATATTTATCGACTTACATGAGACATTTGCTAGAAAATTGTTTTAGGAGGCATTCTTATTACGTTCTAATTCAATTTCAAAAAAGGAAAACGGTTCGCTTTCGCTTTTGGTAAAGGTCTTATATCTTAGGCAGTTTAAAATGATCTTTAAACGAAAACTGAGCGTTGCGGTTCGTAGCCCCCAAGTTAGCTAATGTTTGCTGTTTACACCTAAGACAGACCGATGCGTTGATCAAGATCACGATACAGTAAACACTGTATTTAGTACTCAACATACAGTCACGCATGCATACAAACGTTGACCATAGAGTTTAGAATAGTTCGGAAGTTAGGGCTGTAAATAATTGGTATGCTTCAAGGATGACTTCTTTGACCATTTGTCTCAAATCAACGAAATTTTAAATGCGGCCGTTAATTTTCTATATAGTATTAAGGTCATTCGATTCATGAAAATTTTCGAGGTAGAATATAAAGGAAGAAATGTTATAATTGTTCACAAAAAATAAAAAGTTCTATAAAACTCTCTGCTTTACAAATTTGAACTTTATCTTTTGGTCTATAAGTCTCATTATGTCAATGGCTGGCCTAGTAGTATTTGTTCGACAATTTTATTTATTTCATACTTCAAATTGTATAATTTACTAAAAAAACTAAATAATTATGAGAAAAAGTGCTTTCCATATTAGAATACATCACCACTTCAAGTGGGATCGTCGTCAAGGACTAAGTTAACATAAATAAAAAAAATTCTACTTTTTATTAATGCGTATCTGTTTAATACTGATCATAATAAATATTACTAAGACGTCCAGGAACAATTCTAATTGTATAACATACGTAACTCTATGGCAGCGCACACGCATGTCACATAATTTCAAAGTTACGTTGGTCGTGGACGATAATTGCCACGATTATTTCCTAGTAGTATGTATGTATGACAAACGTTTTTACGCTTCGACGTATTTTGTGGGAATTTCTCTTTTCAAGTTAGATGAGAGGCACGATGACGTAACATCACGCAATGATTGAAAAGTCGACCATTTTAAAGAGATTTAACATACTTTTTGTGGTTTAGAGCCACAAGAGTATGGTGGTCAATGGTGGTACGGTTCTAAACGTTCCTATAAACATTAAAGTTATTATAATTATCATTATTATGTATTAGAATCAGTCGTATGCTTTAGTATACAAGAAAATACAAGGTCTGTAGATCCTTAAAATCGTTTGTCTTTAATAGAAATGATAATAAGAAGGTGATAGTTAATAGATAACAAAATACACGATTAATAAATTATTTTAGGGGTTTGAGAACGCTGGTGTAAAAAAATAAATATAGGCTATGTGACTCCTACAACGAAGACGAATCCAAAGACTCCTCAATATTGAAGTTGAAAGCTCATACCAAAAAATATAATAGAGTCAGTGTTAAGAACAAAAAAGTGAGGTCAATTTTGTTATTTTTTTATGTACCGGGACATATTATTACTTGTTATTAACTTTATGATTTCCCTACTACCCTTTTTTGTTTCGAAGACTGCGTCTATATATTTTTTGGTCAGTGGTTGAATGCTATCAAGCCGTTTAAGCAGTCCAGCATGCTTAAGATATGGACATAAATATACGCTCAAAATACATCATCCTCCTGTCAACAAAAGACTAATCACAATATATGAGTGAGACTTCACAATCATCTTAGAAGTTATTGTGCGTGTAGTTTTAACAATGGACAATAGTATAAATAAACGGTAACACTTCTCCTATACAATCAATTGCTTACGATTCTTAAGAAAATTCTTTCTTCAAACTCAAAAATATAATCTGAAAATAGCTTCAGACTTTTCAGATTAATATCATGAAATACAAAAGATATATTTAAAATAAAGGAAAGGAAGAAAGACATTTATTTCAGTGGTTTTTATGGCACTGCATAGAGGTAGAGTATTACGTAAAGCAATTTGGAGTAATGGGGGGTTTTGTAAAATGTTATGATGCGTTACATAGACTGAAGTCAAACAACGCGTTCCGTAAAATTGTATTAAAAAAAGTAGGGAATATAATTCTTGTAACTCGGCAAAATGGCAAAACTTTTAGATTTATTATAAAGTGTCATTTGCCTGTTACGTAACGTTTAGGGAGAGGGGGAGGGGTCAAGAATCTTCAAAAAATGCGCTACGTAGGTACTTACTTAAGCGCAATACTTGAGCGATCCCCAGACTGATGGTTGACTAAACACAAGAGACAATACAATAAGACTAGTGCTATATTATCAGTGTATAAATAAAATAAAATAATAAATACTTGTTGTCTAATGACAAGAATGCAGTGCCATGAAAAAACGCTGATAAATGTCGCACTCCGCAGGGCCCAAAATTTTTTAATTAATTAGGAAATTAGAAAAAAATAGTAAAGGCTCAATAAAAGTGTAGTGACACATAGTTAGGAGACAAATTAAAAAAACAAGTACATAATTAAAACATTTAAAACTAAGATTACTCATCATTAATTCACATTCTATAATCGACAACACATAATACATTTACAAATACGAACACTTCATTACGCAACGCATTCATCATACTATTGTTAAAAACACAACTGAAAATAATTCAAATATTTTACTTACAACTACAACAGTAACTGTGAGGGCTGTCGAAATAGCTGCGCAAACGCATCCTTGTTTTATTTGTCTCTTTCTTGACAGTTTCAAGAACTCCTCAGTCCTTGCATCGATCGTCCTGTATAATCCAAATTGGCTAATCCTTGAGCTGACCGACTCGTCACTCGACATGTTCACATCACTATTTCCGACTGAAGAATGTGTTGTTTACTGCACGCGGCCGCGCGCAAAAATGTGAATTCTTTCCGATTGTTCGGGGCGATGTTTTCTTCTTAGAGATTGTTGCTGTAGTAGGGTAGGGATGGGAACTTTCTTTTGATATCGATAGTTTTATTATTATCACGTATTATCTTGTCATTTCATTTGAAGGAACTTTTACTAAATTTTGAAGGAAACTATACACTAAAAGCCTACCTAGGTAGAAAAGAAAACATTGTCTTCCTTGAGTGATCTACAAACTGTCTGTCGTATTACGGCTGTTGGCTTGAGTGCAAGAGGTCACATACTTGAGGCAATCACCTGTTCTTAGAGGTAGAAACATATCTTTGGACCAACTTTGAGTGGGACATAATTTGGTACTAAATTGACCACTAATATTTAATAATAATAATAAGTAGGTACCTACACTAGTAGTCCTATTTTTCACCGTCATCAATAAATTAGCAACTACTTATATTCTCATTATTGCGGGTAGTAGCAGTAGTTGACAGTTCCTCTAATCATCCTTTTCGATGTTATTTATGACAGATGCCTTTTTGTGGCACTATGATATCACTGCAAACCCGTTTGCTATGCCCATTACTTGCGCACGTCTCGACTGTTTATTATATCTATCATTAAGACTTGCGTAGAAGCGCGTAACAATATGCAATTCCTTCTGTCGATAATCGATATTTTAGTCAACATTCCCATCACTACAAACCATCAGAGCGTGGCCAGTACACCCGCGGCCGCACATCCCGCATTGAACGAGTGAAACGCCTATTATGTATGTTTATCACAACTTTGCATATTTACCGCTATTAACTTTACAGCTTTATGAATATACAGCTCAAGTTTACATGTTTCCGCATTGCGCTGAGTGGAGATTACTGATTAGGTTTAACCCTTAAGTGGCTCATTGCGTTAGGTTTCTTTGCACCTACTGGAAATTTTTTCGAAGCTGCATTGTTTTTGCTGATGGTCAACATAGTTTACCTTTATTCTTACAGTTGAGGTAAATAACTAAACAATTGCTATGTAACGACTCGTAGTTCTCAAACCATTTTTGACTCCAAGGCAATTTCTTCTGGTCTGGTCACTCCCTAACCCACACTAGCCCCGCCCCATGTCATGATGACCATGGACAAAATCATGAACGTAATCAAGAAAGGGCTGGAGGAAGTCAGTTGCCACCTAGAGCTGCAAAGATATGTACTTATTTAGCACGAATCTAAGCACTACTTCTTTTAGGCTGTAACTTGTTCTCCCTATCCAGAACAGGACGAGTTGTGTGGTGGCTGAAGCGAACAACTAGCTAAGATAACTAGCTACGAAGGCAGTGAACTTACTAGGTATCTAGTTGGGTAGTTGCCAAGGGCGGATCATGACTTTGTAGGACCCTGGAAGAAGGCCAAAAAGCCCTTAGGTAGATCCGCTCCTGGTAGTTGCCTACGATTTTCTTAGGGCAACCATAGAAAAACTACTTGCAACTGCAACTTGGTGGTGACAGCTTCAAGTAGTTGCGTGTGGCCAGATCCCCAAATACTTGCAGCTCGAAGCAATCAGTTCATGCAATCACGTGCGATGACTGCTTCAATCTGCCGTCACTTATTGGTCGAAGCCGTTCGTCTATAACCAGCTTTAGAGTCAATAGACTGTCATGGTCATTAAGTGCAATACTTTGGCCACTTTCATGTGAAGAAAAACAATTATTTCCATCGGAGGCTTAATTCGCATTATATCAAACTCTGTTTCAGTTAATTAAAATAGTTCGATTAGTTAATTAATTGTCTGTCAGTGAGACTGCATTTAATGCCATTTCCAGTAACCAACCAACCGCGAAGATACTTCATCTATATCGAGTAGAATAATAAGGAAAGTGAGTGTAATGATTACTAATATTTGAAAAATGACTCGTGCGGTCTTAAAACTTTCCAATTATAGCAAAATATACCTACATTACAATTAATAAATAACGTTTTACAATCATAGCTCCACACTAAGATTCTCTTTGTCGTAAGTACCTTTACCAACATATTAAGAAGAAGAAACTAAACTCGTTATTCTTGATTCAGGATTCTATTCTTGATTCGTGATTCAGGACGCTTAGAACTTCACTCTAGCATGATAACTTAATACCATATAGGCCATCATTAGTCATTACATTTTCGAAGCATTTGGGTGGCACAGAACTTGTACTTGAAAATCAATAACTCCTTAAACTGACCACAAAGGAGTAGCATGATGAAGTACACTCTACGCCTTAGGTTTAAGGAGAAATCCATGGTCTATAATAAGCTATTAATCACTAAAGCCAACGTTAGAATATTAAACGTGATTGTAAATTACGCAGGGGCTTGTCAACAGACGAATGTAATGTGCTACTTAATACCTGTTAAATTCGTTTGCAATTTCCGATTAATGTGACAAACTAAATAGACACTGATGTGTGGTCATTGATCATGCGGTTGACTTTCACACGGTAGTGATTGAATAAATTTACTGCTATCTATTGCTAGTTTACCTACATCATTTATTATTTTCTCGAGAATTTTCTTTTCTTTACCAGGGAAATATTTTTTCATGTGTTCTTTTTGATTATATTATTAGGTATCTTAGCATCTTATTTAGGCGTCTTAGCGTGCGGTGCGTGTGTTTGCAATTTTTTCTTAAAACAGCTGGACCGATTTTGGTAAAAAAGGCAAAGGATTTTAGAGAGATCGAGAATGGTTTAAGAACATAGTCGGACCTGATAGATGGACTTTGCTGATACCAAAATACTTCAAGGAACCAGCTAAATTATATTACCTATATGAAATCCTGAAGCGGTGTCATAGAAAAAGTTATCAAATGTGATGAACATTTATTAATGGTACACGAAGATTTATACTCGGGAGTAGCTGACGTGGAAAAGCAAGGAATCAATTAAAAAACAAGGAGTTAAATCGGTTGCAACGTCTACTGGTATACTAGTAAAGAAATAAATAATACAAAACGTATATTTCATATTTTTTTTAATTAAAAATATATTTTTACAATCTTAAAACATATAAGTAGTTAGTTTAAGGCAGTGTCGTTTTCAATATAATTGAGTATTAAAATTATTTTATAGCTACATTTTAGGTGTGATTACTGGTAACTTCAAATAGAACTGGTAACATTGCACTATCATTTAATGGTTTTACAGCAAGCAAAAATTAGTAAAATTCAGATGATCAATATCAATTATTACTGAGATATATAGACTAGAAACTGATCATAAAAAATCCGCGCTTAGGAAGTAATTAATATAGGGAAATTTTGTACTAAATATTCTTAATCTTGGTTACACTTAGCAAGCTACAGACCATTGCGATAAGTTGCGTTTATGAAATAACTTTAAACGGTAACCTGTAAAAACTTTACTTTAATCAGACCACATTCTTGTTTTTTTCGTTTAAATAGATATTTATGCCCGAGTAGTTTCGTCTTCATTTCCAATTTTTGCAACAGATAGTTAAGAGTTGATCATCGTGGACAAAAATCCGACAAAATTTTGACAATATTTTTGGCTTGTAATAGCAGCCAACAATCTGTCAAAAGTTGTGCGTGATATCCTTTAGGCATTTGTTGATCCGACTAACAAATAAATTGCATTATAGGTATTTATATCCAAGAGCATTTTAATCTATTCGATTCATAAAGCTTGCGTCGTGGAAGTCAAGCATCAGAGATTATAAAGTAGTCTAAAACAAGAATGCTTCTTGCATTGCATTACAAATTGTGTATTGAATCTAACCTGTTTTTTTTTGTATTGTCACAATAATTTTCTAGTTTACAAAATAGATGTTTATGTCGGCAAAATATTGCCCTTCTTAAAAATGTATAATGATTACTTGATTAGATCACATCGTTGTATTTTCAACTTTAAATCGAACATCTTTCAAGATGATATCTGTTACAAAACACAAAGTAGTCACAATTTTAAAACAATAACAAAAACGCTTCTTAAAGTACATTGTACTCGTTTGGTATTATCACAATTATAGTTATGGCATCTTAATGTACTTCACAGTACTGTTAGAATTACTTAGAATACAAAAGGTACCGCAGGTTTGTCGTAGAAGTAACCTTGGTCGGGTATGAAGGGGGGCCTAGTGGTGACTGGAATCCTTGTAGTTGAAGGAACAAATGTCGGATATGTTGGTCGTTTTGTCGTGATGAATACTGGTGCTTGAGTCGTTGAAGAGATGTAGATGGGTGGCCTTGTAGTAGAAGGAACGTACGGGGGCCTTGTTGGATATGTAAAGGGGTTAGGGGGCTTCGGGTAATCGTACC
>LGAG01000016.1:10799-29273 GCA_001278395.1 Lerema accius
GTAAGCTTACCATCAAAGACAACATCGCCACTTACCATTTGGTGAAATTTTTGTCAAGTATTAATTTATTTTAGTAAAAAAAAAGAAAAAAAGTTTAAAAGAAAAATGTACTCCGACATGCCGAAACCCGGGATTGAACCGGGGACCTTTAGATCTTCAGTCTAACGCTCTCCCAACTGAGCTATTTCGGCTATAAGTAATCGGCTATAAGTAATAGATTTAAATTATACTATACTAGAAGTCTGGACTTACGTTTTTATTTACCTACCATATTTTATTTTAATTAGTGGACCGCCCTCGCTTCGCTTCGGTAGAACTATTACCCGTTATTCTGCGAAAAAATTGTCTGAAAAGTCAGTTTACGGACGATAATTCTATACACGTGTTAACATTCTATGAAAACATTGATGAAAAATTGCATATTTTATCTCTGAATTATAATTATTTTGTTTAATATCCTTGCACAGTTGCAAAAGCCAGTGAGTTCAACGCATTTAACAAAATGTTTAGGTACGTTTATACTCTCTGGGTTTGTAAGTTAAAAATTGTTTACTAAAACTTAGAAACCATTATATGTCCTGGGTTCCTAACCTGGGGGCAATTACCCCCGCAGGGGTAAATCAGCTGTTTTACGGGGGTAATGACGGACCTAATTGTTACGATTGTAAAATAAAATAAAACAGAAAAAATTTACTTGCCAATACAAGTAAAGAGAAACAAGTAAAGTATATTGTAGTAAAGTAGAGAATTTTCTCTTAATGAAATTTTAAAGACGGTTTAAAATCAGTTTTCCTCGTAGGTCACAGGGGTAACTAAATTAATCCTATTACTTTCACTCTCCTTGTGTTGCTCGCTACGCGGTTTCCTTCTGTGAGAAAGCTTCACAAAAGAAAACTACTCAACGTGAAATAATGTTTTACCTGACACGAATTTCGCATGTTTAACTTTTGAACTGAAAAATTCTTTAGCATTGAGACAGACACATAAATTACGTGGGAGAAAATGAGATAGGAAGTATTATACAGTGTTTCTACTTGGCTACTAGATGGCAGCACGGTAGTTTCTTACTAGCGACATCTGTTATCATGTTAGAAGTACTATTTTGTCGAGTTTTTTCGATACTGTTCGATATAATATTGTTTTGAGTACATACATGTTGTAATAAGACCTAAAATAAATTTAAATGGAATGCGTTTTGTATACGTTTCATTAAATTTGTCTCATTAAGTATGTTAAAGCTAAAATTTTTATAGGTCACTTCTACTACGTATTGCACAATTTTTATATTAGTTACATAATACTTATGTATTTTTTTCGTTTCATCGTCTTTTAATAAGTAAGCTAAAGAAAAATCTTCAATCATTCACGTGTACAGAGTCACGAGACCGCGCGCAGCCTTTTCTTATAAATGAAATAGTTTATGCCATCGATAATTGTTTCCCGTTCAATCCAATTGCTACAAAACATTTCATATTTCTGCGATTCATTAATTAATTTCGTTCAATTTCATTTCCTCTGTTCAATAAAGCGTGCAAACTAACAAAGGTGACATGTAACGGAATGTTTATTAAAAAATGTCGTAACTTTAAATCGATGCGGCATAAAGTGTTCCGTGTTGCAATTTACTTTTAAATCCAAAACATATCTTATAATTATTTTTGTAGATATTGATTAATAAGTAAATAATTTATAAATGAGTGTAAATAAAAAATTAAATTTATGTTTGTTTATAGTACTACAGCCAATATGGTACATCAGTACGCATCAGGCCACTCAAAATGTAGAGTTCGGTCAGTGCATAATTACTTGTTAACCTGTGAAAAAATATATCGTAATAGTTTACCTTTAAAATTCATTTAGTGTGTATAATAATTTTTTTAAGATCTTTTCTTGAGTCATCAGGGAGAAGACATTAAAAATGGATTCTAAAGCCTATTGGATGCGTAAATAAAAAAAATTATCTTAGCTGACCCTTTTTATTTTTTAAGGAACTTTTAAATGATACCTCACATAATCACCCAAGGCGAGTCATAGGTATGTGTTAGACTATAAATATAAAACTATAACATATTTTTCCACTTTACCGATACCTTAAAAACATTTTTACGATTTTGCTCTACTGTTTTCTTGGCATAGTGGATAAAGGCAGAAGATCGGACGAACAGACTGACACGGACGTACATACATGTCGAAACTACAAGGGTTTTCCATTTTTCTACTGATGGCTATAAATAGTTACACATACGTTAAAGTCGAGACGCAATAATGTGAGTCACCTATTTTCATGCGTGACATAAGTTACGATTATTATATCAGTTCAGTGATTCTTCTCTAGACGACATTGACGATTTCTTAATAATTATAATTGTAGAAAGCATTTATATGGCTTTTATAAATATCGTTGTAAACACGTTGAAAGCTTTTTTATATATTGTAGGTGTCCTAGTTTGATATTTAAGATAATACAATATATTTTATAGGCATTATTTTTGCTCAGAATAACTGTACAGGTTTCTCTGATTTCTGCTATTCGTTTGAGGGATCATCCATGTCAAAAGAAAAGGTTTCAGTAAAAAAAAACTTCGAATAGATACGTGTGTTTGTCCTCTTAGAAGTATAATCAACATTAAATTTAATGTTACGAAAAAATCACGTCAAAAGCTCAGAAAATGTATTGAATTGTTTCAAAACGACGAAGAAAATCCTTGAATTAGGTAACCGGTGAGCACGTGGAACTAGTTAGTTGTTTATCAGTTTACAATACCATTGTTTGTCGGGCCTTGATACATTGTCCATAGAACACCGGCCGGGCGCCGGGTTAAAAGGTTTTTCTTCTTAGTATTAGCGTTACACGTGTTGAGCTTATATGCACTGAAAATGGTCCTAGTTTGATTTATATAACATTAATTTAACTATACATATCATCATCATCATCACCGCCCATAAATGTCCCACTGCTGGGCTCTGGTCTCCTCTCATAATGTCAGGCATTAAGATATTTATCCACCTCGTTGGCCTTGTGCTTGCAAATTAATCGGAGCTCAAAATTGACATAGATATTTTTGGAAATATTTCAACGATAAATAAGTTATAACAGATTAAAAAAATATTCTCGGAATAATTTACGTATGCGATAATTACTTATCCAATAAATATCCATTGTTTTCTAACATAACATGCTACGCGTTTCAGTGCAATTTTGTGACGTTCTAAATTCCACGTAACTTTTGCAGTACGCCTCTGGTTTATAATTAGACTATGAAGCGCTAAAATTAATTTGTGGCATGATAATAATTTGTCTGAAATAGTGTTTAACGACGTAGCTCAGACTGATATAACTTCATTGTTGTTCTATAATAGATGTTAGGAAATTTATCAACAACGAATAACCACGAGTAGTTTTACGTTTCGTACTTAGGTAATATAACTTTTAACTGTTTGTTGCAATTAGGTTAAGAATTGAAATTAAAATAAGCGTACCAATATGAAACGTCTTTTGATATAGGTACATATCACTTAGTTCTATATAATTCAATAGGTCTTATTCTAATCGTAGAGAAATCAAAGGAACGAATTTCAAGATTTAAAGCATCTAAGTTAAGTCAAAGCTATTTCTTTTCATACAATTCATTATTATAATGTTACAGACATTTATAGTGTGCTACATCGGTCCATGTCATTTTAGTTTTTTTGGTAAGAATCTTAAATTTTTACTAGGTACTATTACTAGTCTGTGATAGAAGCAGGGTGATAGTTTTCAAACCTATTTATGGATATGTGTACGTAAGGCAATATTTTCGGGACACTGCAGCCCAAACAACTTGACGGATTTCACATTAGGTAAGGTGGGGTAAGACTAACACACGGGGCAAGACTAACACTCTATTATCTCGATATGCACTTGAAGAAATGTCATGTGTGTGTTTTAGCCGGGAACATTTACATTTGTTCTATCTTACAGACTAAAAGAATTTCTTATATAAGCTATACGTATCGAGATAATAGACAGTGTTAGTCTTGCCCCGTGTGTTAGTCTTACATAACGTAGGTACTCGTATAAATTTCATTGAACAGTTCATTAACCTAATATATTAAACTATCAACTTATTTCTATGGAACCTCAGGTTCCGTTCCCCAAATAGGACAAGAATAGTTATCGTAAATTATTTATATGTATTTGATAATAACCTCTGTTCCGGGCATTCCAACATATTATGGACAATCGTATACCTGTTACGTAAAGGTATTCGTGCAGTGTTTCGTAGCGGGTGACAATACAGATGTCGTGGGCAGGTGTTAGCTGCGAAGCTTTCAGACCTATTGCGTAATTCTATGTCGCGTCGGTAACACTCCAACAGATGTTTTTGATAGTCGGTTCTAGAACTCGGATTACAATTTCCATTGAACTTTTCAAACTGTTAATGACTTGATAAATTGTGCGAGTAACTGTGTAGTCGTTATTTTGTGTTGCTACTCAAGTAGTGGTAGTTTAGGAAGGACTTTTTGGGTTGAGAACAAGTTTTTCTTTCTTTTCTTTTTCGTTGCCGATAGAGCATTGGTAATGCATTATTGAAATAGATAATATGGCTGTCTTCTGTTGGTGGGGTGGGTTGATTCTTCATTTTAAGGGCATGACAACACGACAGCACCGGAAGTGTATTTCCTATATGAAAATGTTTTGAAATTTTCAGCAGTCTTTGAGTTTTTTGTTTTTCTTTTAGTGATTACTAGTTGATTAGATTCATTGGTTTTTCATCATGAATTACTACTTTTATTTATATTTACGTACAATAATTTAAGCCAATAAATAATTTGAACTTTCTAAATTGGGTTCATTGACTCTGGTACTAATGTCCCGCGAAAATATTTTTTTTATAAAAATAAATAAGACAAGAAGTTTTATTAAAGTTTTGATTTGATTTGAGGAACTTACAATATTGAAGTCCTTTCAATAATCGTATTAAGGTATAAAGATTTTTCTGATATTTTTCTTGGAACAGAAGGTAACAGAATTCTCCATGATGAAAAAGAATGTTATCTCATCGGTTTGTTTCTACAATTATTGTAAACATTTAATGATATATAAATGTGTTTTATTATTTAGTATTACCTAGTAGTAATGATATTATGATATGAATTAATAATTACACACATCGCATATTTAAAAAATAAATTATCTCATGTGTTGCACGCACGAAACTGCAACTATCGAAATTATTTATTAAAGTTTCTAGAAATAAATCTAATCATAAAAACTAATTTCCGGTTACTACTCATTTTAGCATTGTCAGAATTGAAAATTAAATTATGGAAGTATAAAAGGGGTCTGTCACCACTTGTTGGCATTCAGTATTTAGAGTACATCAGTCAATTTGTACTACAACTATGATGAAGCTTATGGTATTGTGTTGCGTGGTGGTCGCGGCGGCTGCTAGAGCGCCCGTTTATTTCACCCCTGCTGGCGTTCCCCTGGCATCAACCTTTGGCTACCCAGCTCAGCTGCAGCAGCCTCTTTACAACTACCGCGGCCCTCTCTCCCTGGCTCCCGGTCAGCCCGCTAACATCCTGGCCGCTGATGGCAGGCCCCTCGACACATTGGACGTCAACTTGGACCGTTCAGCTCATTTCGTCGCTAAGGCTATCGACAATGGTTCTCGTGTTCTGAAGAAGCGATCCGTCACTCGCCTAGCCGTCGCACCTGGTCTTCTGGGTTACGCTGCAGGTGTGGCAGCCGGTAACGTTGGACCGACCGTGGTGGGCCCTGCTGGTGTCGCTACCAGCATTGCGACCAACCCTATCGGTGTTTCAGTACCGATTGCACCGGCTTTTGGTATTGCTAGTCCTTTAGTCGCCGGTGGTCTCGTCTCCACTCCCATTGCAGCTGGTTCTCTGGCTGTGTCCACACCATTTGTCGCCGGACCTGTTCCTGTATCAGCCGTCGGAACCCCCCTCGTACGCAATTTCTAAACTGCGCTGATCTAGTACGAAGACCTGTTGATTCAAAAGTTTTTTGTTCATTTGAGATTTGTACATAATAAAGTTCTTTATTTTTTATTTTCTGTGTTTCTGTTCTTTTATCTTTTATTATTTGTAGGATTCAGTAAAAAATATTTATTGGTTTAAACTCCACCAATCCATAGTTACACTATGTAAACATACAGTATAGCATAGAAATAGTCAAAAGCTCAGCTGACAGAAAATATATTTTACACGAAATGAAATTCATTTCAGACATAAATATAAAATTACTTTGAAACCAAAAGTAAATTAAAATAAAGTTACGTCCACTTACTAGTGTCCAAATGATAAATCCCACGAAGGTGGCGAAATAAGTCGCTGACTTCATTCATATCACGCACCATCCAATGCCAGAGACGTCGCCCCGATTGGCCTGGTTACAACACATCTCCGCTGAATACTATAAAATGTCCACTGAGACTTACAGTTGGCATCATACCTGTACTTACTACTTCATCCTTTGCACCAACAAAACTAAATAACCTATCAAAATGATGAAGATCGTAAGTATATACACACTGGATATAATTATACACTTTAATCATTCCTGGTAACTTTTAAAAAAGGAATTACAATTTACTTTTCTCGTGTCTCTAACAAAACACCTATTTTCTAGATTGCTGTTCTTTCTGCTCTGGTGGTCATCGCCTCTGCGAAGCCAGGGTTGCTGAGTGCGCCGATCATCGCCGCTCCTGCACCCGTGGTCACCGCCACCAGCTCACAGTACTACCACCGCATCAATAATGGTCTTGCTGCCTACGTAGCCGCTCCAGCTGCCTATGTCGCTGCATCACCCTATGTTGCCGCTGCATCACCCTATGTTGCCGCTGCATCACCTTATGTTGCCGCTCCTTACGCCTCTTATGTTGCTGCTCCCGCTCCTATTGTTGCCGTTTAAATCTATTATAACTTAATACTCGAGCCAATGATGTGATATTATAAATAGACGTGCATTTTAATACCTAGTTCAGTATTATTTATTTTTCCGTTTCCAACTCTTCTAAATTAGCGCCATCGAATAGCAAAGAGCAAAGCTTAAACTTATAAACTAAGCAACTATAAATAAATGAGGCGTAACGTTTACAGTGTAACTTAATTGAAAAAAATATTACAAAACATTCATACTTTACATTGATACCACAACTATATTACTTTGGGGAGGTTTAAACACACCTATAGGTACTCGTTTATGTTAGGAATATCATGTCTTAAGTTACGATGCAAGTTAAATAAACTTAGCTTACCAAACAAAGGATTTTGAAATTTAACGATTAATATAACGATTCACTGCAATCTATTGAGTTATCACCTGCTTACGGTAATTCTGATAATAATGACTCTTTCGCCATATTTAATAGTCGGTACACAGGATCTTATTCCACCCTATTGCAATATTCTATCTTTTAATTATGAATTCTATCAACTTCCTAGTGATTTATATTAGCAAAGTTCAATATCAACAACAATGATACAATAAATAATATACTGTAAGAAAATCTGTAGGTATTAATGGTTGATGTATACATGATATTACGCAAGCAGTAAACTTTATCTATTAGACGATGAATTAAAGAGTATAGGTACATTGTCCAAGGATCATTTCCAACACCAAGGGATCTAGCGCTAATGGATCGTCCTTTATTCATTAGTGTAGTTACACAATGAACAAGGGAATTAGTTTTGAAATTAGAGGTGTGATCCTCTATACTGTGATTGTAAGTACTTTTATATTTACATTCTTGAACCTTTATTTAGTTTCACGGGTTTCATCTATCTCAATGTCTGTAATCAAATCTTCCAAGTTAAAATATTGACCTCATTAATAATTACAACTAGTCTAGTTCTTTTGTAGGTACCTAATATAAATTTTGAATGATTGATTAGTAATAAGCACCAAAGTCATGTACAAATAAGACTACATATTGTACGCCGTTATAGGCAGGACTTATGTACACAATATTGAACAGGGCACCTGTTCCTATAAAACTGTTATACATTTTGTCACAATAACCGTGCTTTGACTTTGACTTTAAACTGACCTCTCTTATACCGCGGCGCTATATAGGTACTTATCACGTCCACTCGCTATTCAAAAGATCTGGGTTCGGTTCCCACCGAAGTAAAAATTTTGATAATGAATTATCAGTTCTTTACCTGAGTGTGTGTTAATTGTTTATATCTGCTATTCATTTTTAAGACTATACCGGAGATGTGTGTGAATAATTAAAAAAAATGTCTCACTTTCCGTTTTCTCATAGAGGTGGAAGTTGAATGCATAGGCAGGTAGGTAGGTAAATCAGATAAAAATGAAATGTTTTTTAGAACAAACCGGTTTTAAATTAGATTTATAATATAGTCGTAATGCCTAAGTGTTGCCCTTTAACTGTGTGTAGAAGAAGAAAGTTTCTTGCCCGTTATTCCTCCAAGAATACTCATTCTAGAAATTTCTTGAGGCGAGGGAGGAACTTTGTTGACTTTTGAAAAGTGTTTGCAACGACGAGTTTCGAATAAGTTTCATTTCATTTCATAAACACGCCTACTATTCGAACTCAGCTACTTATATTAAAGTAGGTATATCAAACGGTTAACACAATTTTTGGAACTTGCTTCTCATTAGTGTTCCATGAATAAGACGTGTAGATTCGGTTGTTGATTTACAGGATACTAAGCAACTCTAAAATGGCTGTCAATATGTTCGTACGAGTAGGTATATCTCGACGGAAATCTGATGCTATTTTGTTGAAATCATGTCTTCATAATGTTACTGTGCAAATTAGTCAACTTCGTACTACAGTCTCGGCTAAAGAGAAGACATAAGCCGAGTAGGTATATTAACTTACAACCCTACTATGTAAGTGAATAGACAGAAACAACCAGTTAACTGACATAATAATGTTAAAGGAACCATTGGTCACGTTACTTTCGCACTGACCACATCTAGCGATTATTATTCCTTCGCCGTATTTTCAATACGATTTTTGTAGCCATCAAGGTTCGTGTCCTTAACCATAGACCCATTAGGTATTCTGCTACACTACAACATTGCCTCACCACGATGCAAAATTTGTTACACCTATATAAAAGCAAGGGTACTATTTTGGAACTGCCGCATTGCAATTTCATAAGCGGTCACGCGAGGGGACACCAACCATGCTAGTTGCAACGGTACGCATTTATTCAAAATTGTGAATTTAATTTTAAGTTACCACCTATAAACACCTCGATATTGTTCCATAAAGTGAAATTAATATCAATGTTGTTATCTTCCTTTCAGGTGATATTGATATGGGCAATATGCGGATGTGTCCGAAGTTCAGAATTCCATCCCATAGCACCGGCCGGAGGGGCGCCGGTAGTAACAGCGGCTAGCTCTCAATACTTCGAAAGGACATTCAACCGTCTTGTAGCAGCACCTGTTTTGCAACCTGCAGTTCCAATCGCTCCGGCTCCACCAGTCGTAGTAGATGCGAAAACTACCATCACACCAGTGATCCCAACGAATCCGCCTCAACCATTACCTGCTGACCCGAACATTGCTATCGCCATTGCTACGGCTCAGGCAGCTGCACCAGTCGCAACTATTCTCCTACCCCCATATCCATTCGGAATACCTCCTACATTTGGATTGATTCCATCAGCGCCGCCGTACAATGTGCCGTCAGAAAATCCAAATAGAGAATCCACGACGCAACCATCAACTACTGTACCGGCAACCAGTACCGAGAAAAATTTGGAAGTTGCTCCTCTGCCTTCAAGCAATGACAATAGTTTCGCGCTGCCTTCGAACGAGAATGTGAATTTCAGGCAATACCTATCTCCTCCAGTGCAGCCTGTACCTCAACCGCGACCCGTTCAGCAACCGCCGAGGCCTCAACTTCCGGGTCCAGGGTTGCGTCCACCTCAACCACAACCTCAAAAGCCGCTCAAGTTAAGGACAACGGTGGAAGTAGTTCCAGTTCCTCTGACCTACATCGCACCTCCGCCTATGTACACTCACGCGCACATCCATTCTCACGACCAAATCGCTCACGCTACAGTGAAATCCCCTAAACATGTTCACTTCCATACTTATATACCAAAGAAAACCAAAATAATTATCCGACCTGTGAGAGTCCATAGTGTAAGAGTTCCTAGTCGCTTGGTCGTGCACAAGCCATGGTCGAGAAGTTCAGCACCGCGTTATCCTCAAAACGCTTTAAGGGAAAGTCCAGGAGAACGTGAACCGACTACTTTCAGACCTTTTAATAGGCCAATGACTAAACCGCCAAGACTATAACAATACCAAAGTATTCATTACGTTACCTCATAGCATACACTTGTTAAATATATCACTGTAAAACTAGATGTAGATAATGTAAATACCATAAATATATAATTTATACTTTTTTACATACTGGTATTACTTTTATTTGTTTTATCCCTTATATCAGATGTTTAACAAAACTTGATTGTTATTGTGATCCTACTTCCTACTATCCTACAACAAACAAACATACATCTTAGATACCTAACAATTACAAATACTCAATTGATTTGTAAGAAGCTCTAGATCTAGATAATAAATCAAAAGTAAATATTTTAGTTACATCAAGAAAATATTCATAAGAGTAACTACGGATTATATTGTTAATTTCCTTCCTTCTTTTTGGAGTCACTTAAAATTAGTACATCGAGATTGAAATTACAGTCTAATGGCCGAGGCTTTCTCTTAAGAAGCCAAAGACAATCGTCACCTTCTTTACTTTTACCTCAAAAATGATTGCTATACATGATCCAATTTTAGTAAATTAGGCTGGAAGAGATAAAGTGAACTTACAAAAGACCTATGAAACCACATGAGTCATTTATGACTTGCAGAAGGATTCCGGACCGCCTGATCTAGGTTCTGAATTTAAAATAAAATGATTACATAATATGCCGTAAACTATGGTGTGAAATGAAATGGTCGCAAAAATTTCAAAGCAAATACAACGAATGCGACTTTTGCCTTGTTTCTTCTATTTTAGATTATAGTATAATTATGGCTGCCAAGTGTGGAGATCATGCCGTGTGTAAAAAACAAAGAAAAAGAGTTATCAACGTGACAGAGTACAACGCTTGTTGTAAGTAAAAGGAAGTAAAGAAAGTATGGGGCACTAAAATAAAAATCAGACGAAAGATTCTGCTAATTTGAATAAAATTTTCCACTTTTGTGATAAGTAATCATTAGAAACCTGTAATCAAATCGTTTATTCTGTAAAACTTATATATTATTCACAGACCCATAAAAAGCATAGACAGAGCGGTCTCGTAAACAGTAGCGACTAAATAAATAACGAACAAAAATCTGTCACGCGCTCGCCGTATAAAATTACCAAGAGGCTTGACTCCATAATGTTTACGTTCGTCACTTTTGAACTGGATAGCTTTGTCTATTCTTTTTTATGGTCTGCGATCTTGTCATTTATAGAACATCGATGTAATTTAAAAAAAAACGACAAATTGAAGCTGGCTTCCCTCAAAAGACAAAACTTCTAACACGTTTAAAACAGGTTTAAAAATATCAAAGTGACGTAAAGCAGTGGCTAGAATAAAAAAAAAAATCCTTTGGCCTCAAAGTATTCAGCTGTGAAGAAAACAAGAAATAGCTTTTATAAAAATAATATTATGTTACTTGTAATTTACACAATAACCAATAAATCATGACCTAGATATAAATCTGGGTATAAATTTGGGTCTGGATATAAATTTGGAATATATATTTTTTTCGCAATATATTAAAATCTAATTCTAGCTCGTTGATACTTTTTTCCAATTACCTATGTTAGGTTGAGGGTTTGGATAACTTAGTACGAAAGACGACACAAAATAAATAGAAAAGATTTCGTTCAATTTATATTGGTTTGTTTTTCGTGACCTTGTTGATAGACACGTAAAGATCAGGGAACGTAACATAATAATATTATTTCTTTAAAACAAGATACTATCAAAAATCTGAGAGGATTTTTCATAAGGTACGTAATTTGAAAAGGAGCTTCCTCTTCAGTTTTTGTTGTTTTAGAGTAACCGCCCTAAGTTATTTTAATATATTCGGCTACCTTATTAAAGGAAGTCTTTTCCACAAACCTATGAGCTTACGAGTAGTAGCTAACCTATACATTCAAGTTATAACCAAACGTACTGACGTATGATTAACCAACATAAGTACCTATGTAGGTTTTATACCAGGCACATCTTTATTGCAAAAATATTCATAGCATTGTCAGTGATATAATTTATAAGGCAATTTGCATGATGTAGTTGACATTCAAATTGTGAACTGGTTTAAACGTGTTATCAGTCAGTCCAGCTTTGTTGTCGCAATTGCAATGATACGCGTCCTCATTGCGTGCCGGGCACTAACGAGTGCGTGCAATACCAGTGATGAAACGTCAGACAAGGTGAATCTTGCCATTGTATAAAAGGTAGACAATGTTACCAAAATGTACACATCACCCCCAGATCTTCTGTACACCAGGACATCTCAAACAAAAAAAAATGTTCGCTAAGGTTTGTCTCACAAATATAGTTAAGAGAGTTTTTTAATCTTACTACCGCAGTCGATATTGATTTGTTTTTTTTCCAGGTCGTATTCCTCGCCAGCATGGCCCTTGCCGCAGCCAAACCAAGCGCTATTGCCCCTGCTGCTCTAGTAGCGGCACCGGCGCCTCTTGTTGCCGCCCCAGCACCATTCGTCACAGCTACAAGCTCTCAATACGTGTCAAGGAATTACAACGGACTGGTAGCATCTGCCCCTCTGATCGCTGCTCCAGCTCCATACTACGCTCCAGCTGCTAAGATCGTAGCCCCTGCCGCTCCTTACGTAGCAGCCCCTGCCCCGTTGGTGGCCCCTGCCGCTCCATACGTAGCAGCCCCCGCAGCACCTTACGTAGCAGCCCCTGCACCTTATGTTGCCCGTTACGCATCCCCCTACTTTGCGTCCCCTTACTTCGCCCCATCTGCTCCTTTCGTTGCCCTTAAATAAAACAAGACTGATAGCGCAATTCTTCAACAAATGTAAAATATGTAAATAAATAATATTTTTCACTTACAATGGACTTTTTATTGAATTTAATCAATAGGTACTAAACACAATAATTATTAAGTTCTTAATAAAAAAAATGTAAGAACACTGCTAGAATTACATGTAAAACAGTAATGTAATCACTAATCAAAAAAATATTAAATTCAGTTGAGATTTCATGGTGTTTGGACCGGAATTGAATAAAATACTTACATTTTACTTGCAATCAGTAAAATATGATTAAGGCGGATTTTTTAAGGTAGTTAAATAGCATCCAGCCTCCTTTTATTCAGTGTTAAAAACACAAAGTTGTCAGGGAGTAGACTCTAATTTGCTTATTGAATTAAGTTAAGATACGCTAGTACGAGCGTAAATTCAGTGAAATTTTAATATAAGATTTTAAGAATAAACCAGAAAAAACTAATATAAGTACATTATACATTTAGTATTTTTATCTATATAAACTACGTAGTTTTCATAATTGTTGAGAATTTTCCTACTTATTCTATTTTTAGAGGTACAATTTACAATTACTCCTAAAATACTCGTAGCTATCCACCTTTACCAATTTTGAAGAGAAATAAGTATAAAATTACCTTAAATGTAGTATAAAAAAATTATAATATTATCTGTTACGTAAATCCCACGCAAAACATTTTCTACGAAGAAAATAACAAAATAAGGATTGTTTGTCTGTATTACGCTGAAAGGTATTTATTATGAAAATAAGATCAGTGGGCTACAAAGAATTTTGTCGTCCTAAGTTATAACTAGCTCCAGCTTGAATATATCCATTTACACAATATTCTAGTAAAACATTTTCTTTGCAGAGTTTCTATTTATAAATACTTAGAGTAATCTACATAAGTACGCATGGTTTTATGTAGGGAGCCCTAGTAACTTTAGAACCTTATAATTTTGCCAAGTCCGTTCATCTGCTTTAGGTCTATCTCAGAAAGACACTACTGAATAGGATAATTTTATACGGCTATACATCATAATCACGGCAAAAAACTATAGTATAAACCTTTATTTTTTCTCGTCTGTCCATAGCGTTAAGTATAGGTAGGTATATAGGTATCGTATAGGTCTTTGAAAAATATTGTAGATTATAAGAACTATTTATTCACATGAAGTGACTGGCATTTTACAGAATTTTCCAATCCCCATTGAGAAGGTATGAAAAGCATCCTCAGTGGACAAAAATTTCGATGGTAAAAAATTTAGTTGGTATCCAAGTAACCTAGCTACCGATGTATATATAATAAGAAATTATTTAAACGAAATTTACTAAATTTATGTAATCCTTGATAGATTAGATACTCAGATAAAATGAAATAAGGGAATATGTGAGACTATTTCGGTCAAAAATCTCTAGACCTAACACTAAAATCTTGTTTAATAATAAACTAGCTTACGTTGAAAATTCCAGTCCATTTTAATTTCAGGGTTCGAATTGGGTAAAGTTCCATCTTTCTCCTTTATCTAGACAAGCAAATCTTTACGCATAAAGTAAAATGTTGTACAATTATTAGGTACTCAGATAATAAGAAATAAGCCTTTTTAAAAAGTTATCCTATTACGATATAAAATGAGAGACGTTTTTAGGATTTATTCAAAGGTCAAAATAGATTCGATAATTTAAACTTAACGTGGGAGTAAATGTATGTACGAATTCAAGTAAATTAAAATAAAATCGTCAGAAAAACATATTTTAGGAACTCGAATATCTGAAATAATCGTATAATTAGATATGTATCAAGAACATTAACTGTTAAATTAAATGTTCACAAATTAGTCCTTAATCACCTATAAACCTCTTTACGTTACATAAGATATCCATCGACGGTCAAGTGTGTGACCGACTCGGTAATCGATGAAGTTCGTGTTGACACCGTATTGAGCATGCGCATGTCCTGTCAAAGGAAAGTGAAACTACTGTCGACCAATATAGACGTAATGCTTGCAACAGTGTGAACTATATAACGACTTGTGACAAATAGATTGATATATTCCACCCTACACACTTGATCAATCAAGTTGTGTGACAACTTAAAATATGGCGCTATTACAATTAGTAAGTTCAAATTTTAATTTACCTAATATACCTCCACCATTCGCTAAAATAAATAGCTGACCTGACAATGCATTCTATAATAATATTAAATTAATACTATTATTTATTTTATTTGCAGATCGTTCCAACAATTCTCCTCATAGCTAGCGCAGAAGCTAGCGGATTTGGCCATCTAGCAGCAGTGAAATCATTCCCGGTTGTCCGATATGCACCGTTCTACAACTTCCCGAACACCGTGCGATCATTACATGCAGTAGCACCTGCCCCGCCAGTAGTAGTTCCTGCCCCAGCGCCTTTAGCAGCACCCGCGTTCCCAGCTCCGGCACCTGCCTTGCCTCCACCAGCGTTTGCTCCAACGTTTTCCGCTCCTGTTCCAGCACCTCTGTACCCAACTCCTTTATCCTCACCTGTATTCCCAGCACCATCATTTGCTCCTGCCTTTCCAGTTCTGCCTAAATTTGCACCGACATACCCCATTCTTCCTAGGATAGCACCATTCGTACCTGCATTGCCAGCGGTGCCTTTTTCCCCAATTGTAAGGCCGGTAGCTCCAGCTCCATTTTACCCAGCCCCAGCTCCTGTCTTTGCTCAAGCTGCCCCAGTTGTTGCTCCTGCACCCGTTGGTGTTCCCAGAGTGGTGCCAGTACCAAACCATTTACACCTGTATAATAGATTTATCCCTGCGCCTGTTGAACATGGTCCAATTTTCAAACAAGTAGCGTGGAAATGAAACTAGTACATACTGTTAGTCTGTTTTGAATTGTAGATAGGAATATTGTAATTTAGTCATTATTTTAGCATTTACGTAATATTGCGTTTTATACCTTCTTTTAATAAAAAATACAAACTTGATATAACAGTTTTATTAACACACCTATATGACCAATTTGATCCGATAATAAGTATTCGAATTCATTGCATTTTACCTACTGGTAATTAATTACTATTATAAAATATATTTATTATTTTTAGCCAAGTTATATTTAACTTTAAATGATAGGTAAGTATCGCAATTCGTAAAAAATAAGTATTACGCAAAAATAGCCATTAAAGTTAAGTTACTGGTAATATTAGATATAATTAGGTTTTCCTGTGCTTTCGTGTCTGAATGTAAACAGTATAAGGAAGAAACTAATCCTAGATGACTATAGTTGAAGATTTTATTGAGCATTGAGATATTGAAAATTATTCAAATGATTACACTTTTTAGATAGACTGATCTTCTGAATAATGTTTTTAATTCACTCATGTGTAAAATGAATATACCTATATAAAAAATAAGGTACTCTTAATACAATTGATCTTATTACATTAAGCAAAAAATTATTAGTTCTATCTAATTACTCGTACATTATAGTATAAGTGTGGCTGTAAGTATGTTAATAGGATAGTTTCCTAGGCTTGAATATTACTAAATTTAAAAAAATCTTTTATACCAGGATTTGTAAAGTAGCTTCCTAGTATTATAGTCTTGTGTAACTATAGAAATATTTACTTAAAAAAGTAACACGCGTTTTATCTGATTGTCTACCTAAGCACATTTCACTATAAAAACTTATGTTCTGTAGGTACAAAAAAATAACGAATATTTTTTAAAACATATATTTCAAATAAACATCTGTACAAAATATCAAAACTAAACTAACAAGTCTTTTATAAAGGAAGGTCTATGAGTTTTCTCCAAATCTAACGTACAAACGCGGGTGCAACGCCAAACGGTGATCTAATTAAGGCAGAGGCATACGGGAAGGGTGCGGCGTATCCGGAGGCAGGTAAAGAGTACGGAGCTGCAGCATAAGGAACTGGAGCACCAAAGTAAGGGGCTGCAGCGTAAGATGCGGCGTAGGCGGCAGGGGAATATAGTGGCGATGCTACTGGAGCCGCAAGAGGAGCAGCAAGGGGTGCGGCAACCGGCGCAGCAAAAGGTGCAGCAACAAGAGGATTTAATGCTCTAGTCTGCACGTTTATCTGTGCTGCATATGGTGGAATGTTTTGTGGCACAGCATGAGCGTATCCGACTTGTGCTGGTGCTACAAGAGGGGCTGCTACTGGTGCAATTGCACTGGCCTCAGTGCCGATGATGACTGCTGCAGCGACGAGTACGATCTGTAATTAAATATTGATAAATATTAATTTTGTAGATAAAAAATATAAAACAATTATTAACTACAACACAGCTATAATTTTGATACGTACAGATTTGAAAGAGAACATTTTGCTTGGATAGTGGACCTTTCCTATTGAAAAGAGGATGTGATGTGTGTCGATGAGTGAAAAACTAAAGCCTTTTATACGTTGTTTATTGTGATTCAGATAACGTACGACAAAATAAACATTTGACGAATTGCGGTTGGTCATTTGGGATTCGGCAAGCGCGTGCGGAGAAATGGAGCATGTTGGGAAATTTCTTTGTTGTGAAATTTTTTGCTGATGTGCAGCGTGCAATTGCAATAGGATAGGTATCCATGCTAATTCTGACCCCGGTTAAATCCAGAGTAGGTCTCTTGAGACACGAAATCGAGCACACGTTTAAGTTAAGTAAAACATCTATTGCTTGACTGAAACGTAGTTATAAAGTAAACACAAGACAAGTAATAATTGATGTATGAGTCATATTTATGGTTTATTTGTCATCAAAACAATAAAAAATTAAAGCATTCAATCATAATTTTAAGCAAAGTGACACGTAGTATTTCGATAGTTAAGTACATTATAATTATCTCGTCTCACTCTAATAGTACTTGAGATAAATTCATATGTAATTCATATCAAAACTATTTTCTCAAAACCAACTTAACAGAATATAAGAGTTAATTGAGTTTATGAGTTAATATATGAGTTATTTTTAACCTATTATATCTAACATCCTAATGGCTTTTACGAGTAGATGTTAGATTGAATTGGAGTAATCTTAAAGCTTCCTTTTCGACATCAGAATATAATTATAGACTTTGAATTATTTAGATCAGGAGGTAATTAAGTGTACGTAAACCTTTCTTCTCAACATTGTAACTAGCATGTATGTATGTAGCATCTCATTGGCAGTTAGGTGCAGTGTTGCGATAAAGTTTCGATCTTATCATTCGTTATTCGTGTTTACGCACTAATCGAAGCTAATCGATGCAAATTGGGGCGCTAATATGCACCAGGCGGCTTTGAAACAATGCCAATCAATTGGCAAAGAGATTGAACACATAAGTACTCAATTAATTTAACTCCACACGAAAAAATATTAAATTAAATACCTTAACAAAAAATGTATTCAATTACTAAGCTAAAAATTAATAAAATTATAATTTAAAAAAATTAAACCAATTTCAAAAAAGTTCACTGAAAA
>LGAG01000016.1:36624-56083 GCA_001278395.1 Lerema accius
ACTGTATTTCTTACATTTCTTTAAATAAGGGATTCATTGTCACCAACTGTCACCAACATAACGACAAAAGGAAAACAAACATAAAATGTAATTTAATTTTTTTATTTAATTTTTTTGCTATCCCTACGTTAGAGAAGTTAACTAAAATGACCTAGGCCTAAGTTAGAGGTAGGGTTAGACGGATTTGGCGAGCTATGTGCTAACCACTATATAAGCCTCGAGTACACAGTCCCTACACACATTCGTTCCCATATATCCCTTCTTCACTTCAACTAGCCAACCCCACCTCTCTTCAAAATGTACAAACTGGTAAGACTATAACTAAATTTAAACCTAATCTTAAATATTTTGTATAATTTTTTCAGTTATCGGTAACACAAACTACTTTTTCATAAGACAACTAACAAGCATACTAATTAAGTAGCTCTACCTATATACATAAACTGAAATTTTAAATAACAATGTCTACATAATGTATTAATGTTGTTTACGGTTATCAATTAATTATGTAAAAAAATATTGATAAATTAAATTATGAACATAATGAAATCGTGCGTGACAATCATGAATATCAATTTGTTTGACTCGATTTCATTTGAGTCATTAAATATTGATTATGAATAAAGATAAATTAATTGGTTTGACACTAATTATGGATCTTTTAAATGAAAGAGTCATTGATTTGACTGCAAGAGAAAATTAAAGATTTTAGAAGTAATCCAAATGGTCATCTATTATCAGTTTGAAAAAATAAATACTTATTTCATTTTAATTTTTTTTAGGTTGTATTATTAGATGTCAATGTACGCAAAACAGTATTCGATACTTAATAAAATAGTACCACTAACATGACAACAGATGTCGCTAGTAACAAAACTTCCGTGCTGCCATGTAATAGTAAAGTAGAAACACTGTACACTGCTTCTTATTATTTTCTCTCACCTGATTTACGTGTCCGTCTCTTTTTACTGTCGCTTTTTCGTTTCATCGACTTTCAAAACACAACGATTTTAAGATGATTTCGCTTCAAAAGAAAGCAACATAGTGTAAGAGTAGTTCTAAGGGCACACATAGAGACAGAGATTATTAGACTATTTTTAGGTCGGAAACAATCTGACAACCTTCTATATACAATAATTGAATCTATAGTCAAGCGACTGAGCTAGCTTTCAGCATTATATTTCCTTTTAAAAGGATGTTCATGTCAGTGACAACTATTCTATAAATGAGATAATTTACCTCACTCTTTGCGAGTGGCAATATACGTTTGTGATGGATTTCAATAGGGCTCAAGCTGTGTTCACCTTTATACGAGTAGTAATCAATGTAATAGTGAAATAATATACCAGACAATTTAAACTTCACTGACAAATAAAAAGAGATAAACTTTCTTTTAAATTTCGGATCTGATGTAGGTAGGTACCTTACCATTATATTCAGGGTTTCCTAGGGCCAGTGTACACGATGATTTTTAACGCACCGATTACGCCTCTTTATTACGCGTATCCTCTGCGCGTTCTCAGTACATTTTTCTAGATAAAAAATGGTATGTATTGTTACGAATGCATTTGCATTGCGACACGGTGCCATTTGGATAGTCCTCAAAAAGCGCATTTTGTATCGTTAGAAACGTGTGACATTAGCGCGTTTAAAAACCGCCATGTGCATAGTCCCTTATTGTTTTGATTTACTTCTACTATAGATAATAATTAAAACACGCTAACGCCCCGGTGTGCGATTAAATTGCGCTTAAGACCAACTACCTGCTGTATTGAACAAAAACAAATAGATATTGGTATGGCACGACTATTTATAGTACTCGTAAAACAGAGTAACAATTTCCCATCTTTTGTTAAGTTGATCAATACTAACTCAAATTGCATGCTTCTTTAAATCGTTCTAAAATGTTCACTGAAATTGAAAAAAAACGCGAAGTACCATTTCTAATTAGAATAGAAACAAAATATGATTTGCGTAACGAATAACATAAGACACTTTTGGAACTATCGATTTTACGCAAAAACCCAGCAATTTTTGATCCGATTTCATTTCCCCGTGTTAAAATCTTATGTATTGGGTAATTGGTCAACTTTCAGTAAGTATATCTTTGTTAACTTGACATTCACTACACGGCAACGACCTATCGAGGCCAGTAGTTACCGTCCGGAATAAATCACCCAACTTTTTTATTCCACGATCTCATGTCTCCGAATCAAAGAGACAATATCCAAACAGTTTACGCTTAACAATACTTTAGCACTTATAAATAATTCTCGAGTTTTCGTAAATCTTTTTAGTTCAATGTTCCTAGAGTTATGTTTGTAATGCTTTGTAATGTTTTTGTATTCTTAATTTGATATAATTGATAACAAAGGTTGTTACTCGATAGTCGTTGTTAAAAAAACTGTTTGAAAATCTATTATTTTTTATTCATTAATTGTTAAGTAGGAAATTACCTTGTTGTCTCTTTATTTTTTGTATTTTTAGTAGCCATCTATTGAAACACATTTGTACCTACCACCGTCTCTACATAATTAATTTGAGTGTAATCCTATTACTGAATTGCAGTCATGCAAAATTACTAAATTCAAATCCTGCCTAAAAAAATTTAAACCGCATAAGATAATTGCCAATTCATAAATAAAATCAATTTAAACTGATAATAAAATAAGCCATAAAATTGTATTTTAGCCAGTCATGTATTTGATTTTTAAGTACTACCTACCCAGCTGTCCGTCAATCAATTTATATTAGGCCCCAATCACACTAGCATTTATCAGACATGCGTAATTCAGCAGCATAGATCCAAGTTAAGCCAGAATCGATAAGCAAATACCACGCAACAATGTAAGATAGTTATTCTGGCCTTCACCATATCGCAAATAGTATAATTAAGTATTTATTAGATTCAAAAACAAGGCCGCCTATTGTTTGTATCTATATCCATTTACGGTTTTCTTTACACGTGATTTAATTCCTATTTTTTTTTATTATAGGCAAGTTAATGCTTGGCGATTAAGTCCTGGTTAGTAAAGCTTATTTTTAGAAAAAGCTTTCACTCTTTACTTCTTGCGTTGAAGACAGTTGTGTTCGATATACGTAAGGACCTGTATTAAAATATCATTTCTAAAATTATACTTAGTAGCCTATTAACTTTCTTTGGCAAAGGAAATGAAGAAGCACCCATAATAAATGATCTTGTTTCTTATTTGATTTACCTATTCATAGAAATCATTGAGCGTTTCTTCGTATTCTTTGACTGTCAGACCATTAATCGGGTTACGATACAACTTTATGTACATAATGCCCGTAGTAAAACTGAAGGTGTATAGCAGCTGATATTATCATTATTAAATTTATTATTATGAGTAAGTTATGTGCCGGGTTCGAACTCAGGCACTCTTGTACGGGAAGACCAACGTTCAAACCACTAAACCATCAATGCTAATTCTTCTTTTCATATATTATCCAGTAAGTAATCAGAGGGCTAAAATTCGTGAAAACTTGACTTTATGGAATTTGGAAGAAATCTTTTATTGGTGTACTACAAACTCGTGACACCACTAATTAAATCCTAAACAATAGGTAAGAACAACCTTGTAATATAAATCTGCTTGGTCAGAAAATTTTAACACCAGGAAGAATAATCGATAACTAGTTCTAATCTAATACTGAGGACAGTCACGTTATAATGCGTTTGCATCAAAATAAACTTCAACGGCCTACAGCACAATTCATAATCCGGATCAGTTGCGCAGACGCATAAAATACAGGCATGACTCCACAAAAACCGGTTTGGTTAGAACGGATATCATTTCAATCTAGAATGTTCATAACTACCAATGTCCTTTAAGGACAAACGACATTGTTATTAGCAAAGAAATCATTTAATTACTTTACCTACTAGTAAAGTTCAATTTAGATGGTAAAAAATGTAAAGCATGACGTGACTTTAGATAGCAAACAAGTTAAAATTGACAAGTCATTTCTTGAAAGTGATTCAGAATTTAGCATTTAAAATAGGTTTTTGTTCGAAAGCGGATTCTAAATATCACACCACTCACTATTAGATTAGGTACTCTCTTGTTCATAAATTAAAGTTACAAACATGTGAAATTATTATTTTATTAGGTAATCACTAAGACTAATAAGGACGGTAGGTATCTGCTACAACTGATGGGGCCAATGATGCCCTTTGACTAAATAAACATGAACAAAAAAAATTTTTTTTTCACAAATATCAGCAACTGATTGTTAATCTTTCAAAAACAATTTAACTATAATCCGACAAAAACCATAAAAATAACAATTTATAATAGGTATTTCACGATCCAATTTCATCACGATACATTTCCGTAATTATTATAAGAATTTATTGCAGCGTGTAGGTTACTGAGATATTCAAGTTTCCTGACTTATTTTCGGTTATATTCTCAGGTCGTATTCGCCGCATTCTTGGCTGTTGCTGCCGCAGCCCCTGGTTTATACGGCGCTTCCATTGCTGCAGCCCCTTGGGGTCATGGGGTCGTAAGTGCCCCCTACGTCAGTGCCCCCATCGTCAAGGCCGCCGTACCTGTCGCCACTTCCTACGCTAACACTGTCAGGGTAGGTATCTTTTTTGTTACATAAAATAAAAAAATAAAAACTGAAACTAACTACTCTACTAATCCACACTGGATCAGCCTCCTTTGTCAGAAGAAAAAACCTGTTCTTAATAGTGGACAGTTAACGAATATAAGCCACTTAGTGTTTAACTGTATATGTCAAGACCACCGATATATTAATAAAACATCTAGTAGCCTCATTGACAGCATTTGGATACACGACCGTAAAACTAAATATTAAAACTATACACTACCCATTGTTACCTAAAATAATAATATTATATTGATCATTAATTTTCAGATTGCCTCCCCCGCTGTAGTGGCTGCGCACGCACCGATAGTTGCTGCTCCTGCCCCCATTGTTGCAGCCCATGCTCCTCTGGTCGCCGCCGCCCCCTACGGTCACGGCTGGTGATCTGTCTCCTTAACACCAGTTCTTCACAACATCATGACCTAGTTCAAAAGTGCAACAGTCAGCTAATGTGTAACTTATTTAATTCCCTAGTATTAAGACTATTCGGAATGAACTACAATTCTACAATCGCTCACAAGAGTAAGTTTTTTGGATTCGAAAAGTAAATGCTATAAATTCTAAACACGTGTTTTATTATTATAACCATGTTTGCCCTAATTTGTCGCTGTGATCGTGTACTTTTCTCCGTTCATTTGCCAAATTTTGCAATGCCTTTGTCCGCCTGTAGAATGCTAAACATAAGAAATTTACCGATTCAGTGAGATAAGAACGCAATGGCCGTTTAAGTCTAAGTAAAGGTTGCGTTAAGAAATCTCGTCGCGATATTCTCAGACAAAGACTGACTATATGGCTGGGCTGGTTAACATTTTAATCGCAAACATGATATACCTTCCTACTCACAAAGAGTTCCGAGCCACTTAAATGATTAAAATCTTTGATTAATTCTTGTGCTGCGGAACTTGGACGCGTATTTATTTATATAGTATAGATTTAGCTAAACAAGACCTATTATAATGATTTAAAAATTTGTATGGTATTGGTATTCGAAGGCAATGCTTCATCAAAATAATTATGTAAGGACGCATATCCTCATAATAAGGCCCTAATGTAATCCAGCTTAGTATTAAGTAAAACAAGCACTACATCCTATAATACGAAGGCTAGTAACAAATTACCTACCTACTTAACTTCTTACATACTTACTTTTTAAATGTCAATCATGGATTTGAGTGCATTTTCCCTTTATGAGAACAATGCCATTTTGTTTCATGGAACTATACAAACACGGGTATTCTTTTTGGTTTACTCGCAGATTTAATGACTTGAACTGTAGGCGTGTTGTAGTAAGTCCGCTACCATAATATTAAAGCTTGATGTATTCCGCATGCCACCATAAAGTTGACTTTAATTATTTTCTGCCATTATTGTTACATATTTGTATAGAGCTGCAACAACCGTAAAAGTCATTTTTGTATGCTATAGATTTAATAAAAACCAAAATGATACCGAAGTACTTTTTATATGATAAGAAGATCGTATCCAAAGCCAGATTAATAATATTATTATATCAAATATGAAGAGGTAAGGTCTTGACTATACAATTTTTGCTGTTTTCCTAAGCACCTAAGTGCCTAAGTACTTATTAAAACATGTTTATATAATGCTCTAGTTTTACTACCTAATGGATGGTATGATTAAAAAATCTTAGGTTGTAAATTAAAGCTCATGAATAATAAAATGATGAAATGTAGTATCCTCTCTATATTAATATCTTTTAAGTGTCCACCTAGTGGTCTGCCGCACGTATGAAAGCGGACTCAAGGTTAATATTAAACCTTAACATTTCGATTGATAGAGCACTTCTACAAAAAATATTGTCCTCTTTTAATGATATGGCCGAGAACTGGACCAGCGAGTGAGAGGTAATTGGGTAATTGTTTCATACCTACAAAACATAAATTTTCTATTTTTAGCCCGTAAAGTATTGAAATCATGCTGCGTACGATGAAATATAGTGGCATATGTCAGTAAAATATACTGCGTGTGTTAAAATTTTAAGTAAGATAAAAAGGTGTTGCGGAACTGTACTACTTTACTGCTTTAATATACTGAGATACCGATATGTTATACCAGGTTCGAAATTTGATCTACTTCTCCTATGAATCTCCACATTAATTAGATATATTAGTACCCTAAATATCTAGATAAAGAGATGAGGAAGAGGTTAAAGAGACAAGGCAAGAAAAAAAATAAAAACTTCTCGTTTCATTTTTGTTTTGTTGAATTTTTACTCTCGTAAACACAGTTCAATTCCGATGAGAATACATTATATAGAATTTATAAAAATGAAAGAACGCCAAGAAGATTCTCGTACCTACATTCATTATTCATACATTCTAGGATATTCAGAGCCTAAATTTTTTCTTTGCGACGTAGTTAGACGCCTACAGAAGAGGTTATTTAACTTATAAAAGCAACAAGAAGAGCTGAAAGATTAAAAGATGACTGAAAAACTGACGACAAGTAGGTACACGGATAAAAATCAATTAGGTCTAAAGTTAACTGAAATATCACTTTTCATTACGCGGATATTGCATCACACAAATTCATATTCATATTTTGTGAAAATAAATATTACATCATTAACATAATAATATGTCTTCTACATTATATTACAGTCACATGTTTTAATTAAATAAGCACGCATAAAATTATCAACTCAATGGTGCTGACGACTTACATTTATGAAATTGCATGCGTCATATAATCAGATTTTAAGTATGGACGAATTAAGGAACCTACCATGTTGATCTTGACTTTTAATGAATTAAAACTCGAATGGTATAAATACGATCTCCCTTTTGAAAAAAGCATCAGTTACTCTCCTTTCGTTGTACGCATCTGAACCAACACAGACCACGATGAACTCGCTGGTGGTGTTCCTTTCCGTGATGGCGTTTGCCGCCGCCCAGCCTTCCGGTTTGATATCTTATGCAGCGCCGGCTGCTATAGTTGCTCCTGCCGCCGTCTCCCACCAGTCCCGCGTCGACGTCAAGTCATCGCCCGCAATTGTAGCCACCGCAGCAGTTGCCCCCGTCGCGAGCTCCATCATCGCTCAGCCTGCCGTATACGCCGCTCCCGCTGCGATTGCACCGATCGCCCGCACTGTGGTCCCTCAGGTGTACGCAGCCCCCGCCGCCATCGCTCCGGTAGCCGTTGCTCCAGCTGCAGTGTCCTCTCAGTCCCGCGTTGACATCAAGTCATCTCCCGCGATCGTGAGCTCCATCGCCTACGGCGCACCTCTCGCCTACGCCGCGCCTATTGCCACAGCCGCGTACGCTCCGGCTATCGCCGCGCCTGCTGTAATCAGGACTGCCGCTATTGCCGCACCCGTCATCGCTTCTCCTGCTGCGATTTCGACCACCGCTGAGGTAGCTGCGCCTTCGGTGCCCCTCGAGACACCTGAGGTCATTGCTGCTCGCGCTGCCCATTTGGAAGCGAAAGCCCTTACTGAGGCTCACCTGATCAAGAAACGGTCTGCTCCCTTGATCGCCGCCGCCCCAGTCGTGTCTACCTACGCTGCCTCCCCCATCATCTCAACGTACGCTGCTGGCCCAATTGCATACACTGCGCCCATTGCCCGTATCGGAGCCCCCATCCTGACCAGCGCTTACGGCGTGCACCCCTGGTAAACACATCACTAAGGTGAGGAAGAAATTCCTCGGTTCAGACCAGAATCAGTCAACAATAAATAATAAGTAACTATTATACTTGTCTTTCTTTTTGTATTAACCCTTTCAAGGAAACATTACTTAATTGAACAATTTAATTAATTATTATAATGACAGGAGATACCAAAGTACCGCCCTAACCTTTTACCTATTATTGTTGCTATTAAGAAAGAACAAAAAAATATTTTTAAATAAGATATGAGTATTCCTAATCTTTTTCATTTGAAATAGACGTCAACGTAGTTGCAAATAGATTACAATAACTTTTTGTTAAATTATAAGTTACATAAAAGCTGTCCTTGAAGTCACTTGATTTTGCGCGAATTGATTCGTAATGAGAAGTAAATACTTAACATACACAAACTGAATCACCAAACCTAGAGTAAAACAAACACTTGTAAAATTACGTTCTAATTTCAATGCGGTTCCTCAACCAGTGTTTACTTTTTAATTGTATAGATTTCTTTTATTATTTCAGTTACTACAATAAAATTAAATATTTTTAATCTCCTTACCTATTGATGCAACATTATAGTGGGTGTACATTACATAGCCAGTATTGGTATGAAATAAAAAAAAACAATTTATCACAAAAAATGTAAAATTTATCTCAGCTCAGAAACTTAGTATGTATTTAGTATTGTAATTTATACGATTTCTAATACAATTTAGATATCTGGAATGATATTATACATATAGAAAGGTATCTACATATTCCTGTTGGCCGCGAATTTTGATGATTTTTTCTTAAATATCTCTTAAATATTCAAATTAAATAACAGTTCGAAAATACGCATGTAGTAGAAACAGTTACAATATTAACTCGATAGAGTATTACTTACACATCAACAAGTTTTACAAATTACGTCTGAGGTATTTTAGTTATTTTCTCGTATCCTTATTCACCGTCTACTTCAAAGTATTTTTTGTCTATACTGTCATAAATCAGGTATGGGTACCTAACAATCTTAGCAAATTCAAATTATTTGATTTGATTACGATAAGGTCCTGTAACATTAAAAACAAGTTATAAATGACGAGGTACGCCCACTGTAAAGCAAATAAAAGTTAATTAGCTATACGTCTAGTAATGGATCTAAAAATATCTTCTTCGATTAAAAAATTAAGACCTTTTGTTTTGAACCGCTGAAAGGAATTTGTTAAAGGATTTGTAAAAAAAATTATAGTTGATAGGAATAAAGGAAACTAATAAACACGCTGTTGTTAAAATACGAGCCTAAAAGTACCTAATATTCTATTTTTTTTAATGATTACATTGTCATCAATGCTCAATAAGTAAGCAAAGTTTCAAACCGACGCTTCAAAGTCGATCAAAATCTCGTTCAAAATTTTCGTTACATACATATAGATACATACCATGCTAATTAAAAAAAGGGTGTAAAAAATATTAGTTGTGTTACACCTAATAATATTACATACAAAGAAAAAGCAGAAATATATGATATAAAAGCGATTTTTTATCTATAGCACGAACAAGTTGAGTTGTGGTAGCCTATAATTGGGAAGGCATTTAACATGATCTAGTTTGTATGATTAGTCATAAGTGTGCCATGTTCCTTCCGTTGGCGATCCTTAAATAAATAAATAAACAAGACAGCGAATTATTATTGTAAAGACTAAAAGGACGCGTGCAATGTAGACTAGAACACTTCTTCGATTATGGGAGGTAACATGTCAAATAGTATTATATCATGTGTCAAATGTAATTTATCATCTTGTCAAAAGTTTTAACTATACCTTATTCAAGCAATTTTTAAGACATTTCTTTCTGAAAGAAATAGACAGAGGCAAGTTTTAGGGCATACTTAACACTTTGAGGACATGTTACTTTAAGGTTAAATCGATACCTATATTGTTTTAACATTAATACGAGTATTTGCAAAAACCAGCAACTTTTTATCGATAGTGTCATTACACAGTGACGCATACATAAATAACCATTCATATAAATCCGCAGCAGCTTGCGTATGTGAATAAAAACTGCTCGAATTTAACAACCACTTACATAATAATATTAGGACTAGCCATCATTTGAAGGCCGCACGTATTTCATTTTTTTGTTAATTGGCTTCCGACGGGTTTACTATAAAAGCATCAAGCCCAAATATTAGGCAACAGTCGATTTTGGCGTGCCAGTTAGACAATACAATCAAGATGTTCAAGTTGGTAGTGTTGTTCTCCGTGTTGGCTTTGGCGGCGGCCAAGCCTGGATACCTGGCATACAGCGCCGTGCCAGCTGTCAGCGTCGTGCCAGGATACAGCTCGCTGTCACAGTACAGCACTGACATCGTCCACGGATCGCCAGTGGTACCTGCTGTGTACAGCGCGCCGTACGTGGCCTCGATTGCTCCAGGCGTGGTCGCTCATCATCTCGGCAAGCGATCGGTAGTCGCTCCCGTGGCCTACAGCGCTGTATCTCCAGTCGTCGCTGGTCCCGTCGTATCTCCCCTGGCTGCTAGGGCAGTCGTTTCTCCCCTCGCCTACTCCTCTCCCCTAGTCTCCGCTTACGGTGCCTCAGTAGTCCCCTCCTACGGCTACTCATCTCTCTACCCCAGAGCCCTCTCCGTTCATCCTTGGTAATTTATTAATAAACATACTGATGATAAAGTTTCGACTGAAAAACATGAGTGTAAATATTATCTTCACTGCCGAAATATAACATAATAATCACTGATATACCTTGTTCTTTTCATTATTTGTTACAAATAACAAAAAAGCTCCTGTTTAAAATTTTAGCAATGTCACTTAGTCAAGGACTAATTCAGTAGAGATGTGGGGAAAAAACATCCGGGTACATAGAGTCATTCAACCGATCTACTTTTCTTAACTACCAATAAACTTGTTTTACAAATGTTACAATTTGAGGATAGTCTCATTTAGATATAAGACATTTTATTTTCCTAATCAAATTAAGACAAACTGCTTAAGCCGACAGAAAGTTGGACACTTTATAAAACATTTTTATAATAATAATCATACCTATTGTTTTTTACATTTAATTGTAATTTGTGAAATTTAACCTTTTAGTTAGAGCTACAATTAATTTTTGAAATGAGTAATGATTGAAAATTTTTGAGCACAAATATTCATATTGTATATTTTTTTCAGTACCTAAATATTATTCTATAGAACACATCAACAATCACACTCATATAAGTTAAAGACAGTCAGGATTCGAATAGATTAAAGAAACTTTAGTATCAAATAAACAGCGTAAAAATAAAATTCGCAGGAAATCTAGATTGAAAATGCATACCTAACGTATTTAAGTTTTTGCTAAATGTTTTTTATAACTAAGTACTAAAATAGTCGACACATTTCAATGGTTCGATTTTTTGTCAATCGCTTATATGTGACATAGGGGCTTCTTAACAAAAAGTTGCACTTTTAAGCTTAATATTCCCCATACAGTTCCCTTAAGAAAAAATGGTGATAGCAAGCTTATAATAATGATAAAACCCTAACTAAATACTCGTACCTATATCCCAACACCACAATATCTGGTTGGCAAAACAAATCTATCACACTTATTAATCAGGTACCCGTAATTTTTTTAATACCTTATTCTACTCATTTGGTGGCATGTATATGTATAGAAAAATGTATATCCTTGCCAAACAACGAGTATAATAAAAGGTACTAAGGATTTCTGTGCTAAATCCAACACAGACCGAAAAGGTTCTAAAACTACAAAACCGTTAGTTCATCACAATATCAATTTAATAACAAATCATACTAAAACATAAATAAACTTTACCCTAATCATTCTGCATGATTCGCTCAGACAAATTTTATCCCACGACGTAAATTAGAAATGGCTATCGTTATGTTTAGGTACTTCAAAATCCATTGACCTAAACTCTTCAGAGAATAGTTCTATTAGAGCCTCTTCGATATTAGATAATTTGTGGCTAAGTCCGTTTAGGTCTCCGAGGTATTTACACGTGGTTGACCTATTTGAATCCAGTCAAATATTACGTAACTTGTCGGAATATCTCAGGGCTCAGACACAAGACATCGTTTATTCGAAAATTATGCGACAACTTACGTATGCTTAATAATTTCTTTGTCTTTAGAATTAATACAAGACTAATTCTACCAATGATTACTCATATTAAGATTGTACATTCAAAAGAAAAGAGTTGGTAGTTTATAGTTTATATATTTGTATATGTCCATGAAACCCGAATTATTACTGATGCGGAAATATAGGTAAATTACATTTAATCTAAATTATCAAAATTCCAATACACTATTGTTGTATATTGATCGTTGCAGTCACGTTTTAATTTGTAATATCCACTTTATTATATTGTTTATTAATTTAACATTGTAACATAAACGTGCGAAAGTCACGCTTAAATTGAAACTATTTAACCTTAAAATAAAGTGATTGTACACATATTTACTTTTAAAAGTAACGATAACTACTAGTATTTTTGCTAAAAACCAAGCAAGTATTCTTCATAAGTAGATATTTTTCCCTCATGAAAAGCTTTATTTCCTTTGAATCTATGTTATCTTTATATTTCTTTATATTCAATCCACGTTCCAGAAGCGTAACAGACAGTACTTGCTAAGAAGTAAAAAATGAAAAGCTTGTATATTTTCAATTGTAAAAAAAATCTTGAAATGAAAATATGTAGTTAGGTACTAAGTAAACAACATAAAATATAATTCATTCAAAATATTTATTTCTCTAAATACAAGTATATCACATGGCTTTATCATACATCAGACAATCAGATTTGCTAACCTCAATATGCTTCACACTTTACAGTCAATTTTATCTAATAGACTCCACCTCCGACGCCAGCTCCGATACCTCCAACACCCGCTCCCAAACCTCCTGCACCAGCGCCGTAACCTCCAACTCCAGCTCCGATACCTCCCACTCCAGCTCCAAAACCTCCTACACCAGCTCCGTAACCTCCAACTCCAGCTCCGTAACCTCCAATTCCAGCTCCATAACCTCCCACACCAGCTCCGTAACCGCCAACTCCAGCTCCGTAACCTCCTGCACCAGCTCCGTAACCGCCAATTCCAGCTCCAAGGCCAGCTCCGTGAAGATAGGGGGCTACTACTGGCTTAACAGGCACAACGGGCAAAACTGAATGGGCAGTCTTCAAGTCCACACGATGCTGGTGAGATACAGCTACAGGAGCTACATGCACGGGAGCTACTACAACCGGAGCAACGTAAGCAGATCGCTTCAAGATATGATGACCCACGGCACCAGCGTGGCTAGCTACAAGACCATGTCCGAGTCCACCAGCAAGTCCTGCTCCACCTCCAAGGCCACCAGCAAGACCGACTCCAGCTCCAAGACCGTGTCCGAGTCCAAATCCATGACCAGCGCCAAGTCCATAGCCACCAGCTAATCCATGTCCATATCCAGCCGCGTAGCCTCCGAGACCATGTCCCACGCCGTAACCAGCATATCCATGATGGTAAGGAGCGATCACAGCGCCATGGACAGAGTGTGCGGCTACAACAGGAACCACAGCATGTCCTTTGCACAGCGCGAGACAAGCAGCCAAAACTATGAACCGGAACATCTTGCTTAGGTCAGTTAGTTGCACAAGTAAACCTGATTGACTAATGATAAGTACCTGAAAACCCTTGCTCTTATACTGTGAAAGCTGAATCACAGCGACAGGATCCAATCCTAATAATAGATTTGTCATGCTATTGAACACAGTCATTGTGGCCAAAAAATGTCGGAATTCACTTTTTGCGGCACGTTCAAAATAGACGCAAAATAATTGTTTCCGAGTTATTAGAATTCAAATTCAAGTACAAATTTTTATATGCTTACCTACTCTTGGTCAATTCATATAAAGTAGTGTGCTTTACGAAAAGCCCAATAGTTCTTGTTAAAATACGGTAATGGCAAGTCACTTCGATCTGAGCATAGCTAAATTTTTTACTTAAATTCGGAGTCACTGACATCAGGTAATTTAGACGAAAATAATAGTATATGTCTAACCTATACGTTTAATTATTGATTATCTGCAATAAAATGGTATAATAATATACTCAACGTCTACATTCGTCTCGGAATTTCTATAATGCTATATTTAATTTTATTCAATTATATTTGCTTGCGATTTAAGGCCTAACAAGACATTAATCGATCACTGATCACCGACTGACCGACAGATAATGTAGAAGCATTAAACTATGTAGAGATGTGGTAGTGTAAAGGAGCGATTTAAGAAATTTCAAAAATTTTCCCAAAAAGATTATTAAAGTGGAATCAAAAATATTCATGAGAACGTTAATTTTGAGGTACAACAAAGGTAGCTAGGTTTAGCTGCTAGTAAAATTTAAGTGTTAGAATTTAATGCTGGATTGACTTTAGCATTCAGGAAACATCTCTATCAGGTGACCAGTTAACTTCTTTCATCAGATTTTCAGGTTATTAAAATAAAAACTAAGCTTAACGATTTACGTCTACCTCCAAGTAGCAGAATGAAAGGTTCTTGTAAACATTTACAAAATTTCCGCAAAATAAGCCATTCTAATTTTAAACGTTCTAATAATAACCTCGTGTTGGAGGTTCGTTATAGCTATTGATTACAGATCGCAGTAACTATTTAATGCGTAATATGATATTTTTGTAAAGCCTACAAACGAGCAGAGAAGGTTGTCTACGTCATAGTAATATATCGGCATTTCCTACATTACCACACTTTCATCTACATGCCTATTTTCAACATACAATTATTAAAAACCAGTTTCATCGAAATCGCAGTAATTTTTGTATCAGTCGCTTATTGACACAAATTTTATACGTCATACGGTGCACAGTTCATTAACATACACATCGGGATGTACAAAAAACATTGCATCCAATCCGGCCAGTGCCCCTTGCGTGATGATGCAACGAGCCGGTTGAAATGATTGGCCGAGAACTTGAATTCGGTATGATCTCGCAACCTTCGTATATTACCGTTATTTAACTATAAATGCTCTACGTAACATCATGTGGTATGCATTTCCGTACAGCCTCAAGATGTACACTCTAATCTTGTTATTATGTGCGACATTTCAAGTCCAGAGTCAACTTCTTCCGATAATATATGCCGCTCCTAGTGCAGTGTCGCATCAGTCGCGCATTGACATAAGACATACTCCAGGAATCATTTCGAATCCGTTTATTTATAGTCCTGCAGCTACTATATTTGCGGAGGATTCAAGGCCGAAGACGAAATCATCTTTGGAAGCCGTGATATCACCAGTAATAACTTCGGGTACAGTATTGACGCCGATTGGTCTCAGTTTTTACCATAATCTTCCCTTAGCGAGAGCATTGGAGCATCCTGTTTCTATAAATCAGGTTCAGGAAGATGACAGAGATAATGCTGTAATGATTATAAAGGATGTAGAATCAGAAGATCAAACAATAGCAAATGTTATTACGGAGGCAACGTCGACTCAAGCAGGTAATCAAAGTTGATAAAGATTTAATAAAAGTAATTAATATGCAGTGATTAATATTTTCAGTGAAAGAATGTATGTACATTTTACTTGTAATTTTAAAGTTATGTACGGGTTTTTTTATGTTTCATAAGACTGCTTATATTAGAAAATGTATTTAATAGTATTAAGAAATGTTTGTAATAATTATTAAAATATTTTTATAAACTTTTTTATTTCTTTAATCCCACTAGTGTTTCATTAACTGTACAGATGAAGGCTGTACGATTAAAGAATACTTTGTTTGCATAGATAAATAAAGGAATAATAAACAAACATACCTAATTACTTTATTAATATTTTTTTTAAATCTATGTATCTATGACATTTAACCAAAAACAACAAATATATTTGGCACGCCCTACAGCCTAAATAGTCAGGGATCCGTAGTACATTGTTTTTCACTTATATCTCTGCTACCTCCTTTATCTAGCACATTTGAAAATCGTTGTCATAGAAAAAGTTGGGCGTTTTAATGAAATAAAGCTACTCTCGAAGAATTAGCTTAATAGTAATGCTATCTAAACGTTAAATGTTAACGCTGTCATTGGAATCGTCTCCAATGTGAAAGTGACAAAGACTATATATTTTTTTAATACCTCCCTATTTTTAGCAGACAGGGTTTTGTTTTCTATTAATGGTTATTAGTTTGGAAATCCATATTATTCTTTGCTTCACACGCAATTTTAACGCAGTAGGTATTTCTGATATTCATTGAAAATTTTTTTTTGTGAACATTTTAGCCCGGCGGCTTATGGTTTTTTACTTTACCAAATTCGTTCTTAATAACTTTAATTACCTATTGAAAATATTGGACAAATGAAATGTAATTTGAAACACTTTATTTGTATGCGGACTGTGACGTTAGAGAAAAAATGTAATCAACATTTAAAAAACATATTATATAGTTAGGTGTTTCTTCTGATATTGTTTTCATGTCTTTATCCTAAATCATAATTTATAACAGCTTTATTTTTCAACGGTCAGATTTAGTCTTAGAACTTACTGCTTGTTATATGTATAACCGCAGCATACAAGTGTACAAAATACGAGTACTTATATCTTTGCAGGAGAAAAATAAATTAGTAACAAAAATATTTTCTCATATTTTCCATTTATTTACACAGTCAAATAAGTATGTACAATTGAAAGTAGTAGTAGTTTAGCATAATTTGGAATCAGTCGGGTAATTTTTTGGGTTTACATGTTACTTAATTGATTAAAATATTCGTCTCTTGTGAAAGTACTTAGAGAACGTGTTTAAAAGCAAAAGGGGTGGAGTACGTCAGAGGAAGAGGGTAGGAGGCATAGGATGTGACGAGAGGAGCTCCGTGAACGTCAACTCTAGACTGAGACGAGTAGGAGGTGGGGGCGATGTAGGCGATGGCCGCTGACCGCTTCTTGATCAAATGCGCCGCAGTGTAGTATTGAGTCAAAGGAGCGGTAGAAACAATCGGAGCATGCACGAGAGGTGCGCTGTATGTGGTAGCCAAAGGAGCAGCCGAAATGTAGGTCGTTGGCAGACTGTAGGTCGAGTGATAGGCCAAAGGTGCAGACCTCTTCTTGATGAAGTGCGTAGCGTAGACTGATGCCAAAGGCGCGGATGGTACAATTGGTGCGGTGTGAATGAGGGGCGCGCTGTAGGTTGTCGCTAAGGGAGCTGACGCAATGTAAGTTGACGGTACACTGTAGGCAGATTGGTAGATCAAAGGTGCAGACCTCTTCTTGATGAAGTGCGCAGCGTAGACTGATGCCAAAGGCGCAGCTGGTACAATTGGAGCGGTGTGAATGAGGGGCGCGCTGTAGGTTGTCGCCAAAGGAGCACCCGAAATGTAGGTGGTAGGCGCAATGTAGCTACTCAGGGCCAAGGGCGCAGACCGCTTCTTGATGTAGTGAGCAAAGCTCACAGGCGCAGAGTAGAGAAGAGGAGAGGGATGCACGACGCTGCTGGCCTGCTTTGTGATGGTCGTAGTCGCCGGAGCCACGACGGCTGCAGAGTAGGTCAGTGGCGGAATATATGAGAACACGCCCGGCTCGGCTCCAGCCGCTGCGAGGAAAGCGCACAACACCACCAACTTGAACATCTTGTGGTCTGTGTTGTCCGGTCGAGATACGAATGATGCCAATACAGTATAATGCAACGTATTTATAGAAAGTGATCTCAAAAACTAAGGGCGATCTCGTATTGTGGACCGGTGCAAGAAGGTCGTCCAGGAAGCTGATATTTACGTTGACAAGGTCATCGAGAAGCTCGGACAACTCAGTTCATCACCGTCGTGACCGCTTCAATGCGTACAAATAAGAGCAAATTAAACTTGATACATATCCATAATGAGCAAGGTACTTTCACATTTTAGGTCTTGCACGAACATTTTAAAGATTAAAATCGATTGCAAATTTAAATTTTAACTAAAGGGCAGCATGTAGAAGGGTTTAGTTAATTAATTTCTAAAGGTCATAGTTGTAAAAAATACAATAACAGTACGATATTTTGATGATTTTTAACAGTGCATCACTTTCCCTTAGATTATTCATTTTTGGGGTTTTGTAGGAAAACCGGAACAATAATATTTTGGAATTTATGTCCGTCTGAGGCCCGTTGTTCTTCCCCCGAGCTCAGAGAGTTTAGTTAGGCCTTAGAAAACTGTAGTCTGCTGAGTACATTATATTTTTATGTTCCTCACAATACAAATTTTAGATAGTGGGAATCAAATATTTTAACCCCCTTCCCCAATGACGTGGGTTATGGTCTGATGGGTCTTTCAAAAACATTATGGATGTACTAATAGGTGGAAAGATAAACACAGAACAGACACGTTTGTATGTATTTATGCACCTGTACATGAGGACGGTCTAATCGCTACATTGCAATTTCCTCGAGACAACCCATAAAAAGTGAGTCCTTAAAGTAATCGGTTTTAAAATATCAAGCTTAAAAATGCAGAGTGTTATTCTATAGGTATTGCCTATGAAGACATGAAGAATTGCTATACGATCAGATAGTTAACAACTCAAATAAATTAACAATGTATTCACAAACGGTACTATGAAGTCTCACAGTACTCACCAACGCATAGGGTCATTCAAACCTATTCGTAGACAACGCTTAAGTTAAATCCGTCACTTTGTCAAACCTGACTCATAGCTTATGTTATAATAGCTACATTTACAATTATTTAATAACGAGCAAAAGGAACTCTATAATTATACGCATAACCCTGACACGTACTTAACAAATAATAATTTATTGATTTCTTTCCATTTTTAATCTTTTTTGCATATCTACATTATTAGGTTAGGAGTTAATCTGTGGCTCCCTTCAAAAATTATACAGGCACGTACGAATTTAAGATTTTAACCGTCACTATTACACAATAACAAAATGTATACATCTGACACTAGTTATCGGATTTCACAGAGAGCTACGCGTACGAGCACAGAGCAAGGAATGTATTCTGTTCTTTCTTCCGTGCATACGAGTACACAATTACACACATACATACATCTATGAAATTTTGTTTATTTGTTTTAGAAGTTCTTTTACATAATTCTGTGCTAAATATTTACACTTTCAATAACATTACATAAATACATGTAGAATTCACAACCTCCTTTGAAGGCAGGTATATACCTAATAAAAACAAACA
>LGAG01000016.1:70938-81481 GCA_001278395.1 Lerema accius
ATGTCCCTAATCCGTTATTTCGTACTTTTCAGTTACCTTTTTTGAAATTGGTTTAATTTTTTTAAATTATAATTTTTTTAATTTACAATCGAAGTCGATTTCTACTGGGATATTGTTTGAATTACTTTATCCAACCCTAATATATACCTAGAGTTGGACTTTACTATTAGGTACGTTCATACATACGTACATATTTAACTAGAAAATTTATTGAGACGTAAGGTATCTGTCTACCTTAGTTACAATAAGGGATAAAAATGCGGATGTTCCTACCAATAAGCAGATATCATTAATCAATTTTCTAGATCTCCCCGTTATACCGCTATTTATTACACTGGAAGCAAGGAGTCAGTTTACTTTAGCTTAGACATAAAAAGGAAATTAAAGTTCTCAATTCGATTATATTTTTTATGTGTGTTACCTCAGAACTTTTTACTACGTGAACCAATTTCGATTAAATAAGTAGGTATTCTTTTTTACTTGGAAGTTAGTTGGCGTTCCTCATGTAGAAATTTTTTAATTTTAATTTAATCAAGATTGTAAATTAACAAAGGAAAACTATATTACATTACATGTTATGAAAAGGCATCGTAGTGATTAGAGGTGGTCACATTCAAATTTGGTAATTTTTGTTTAATATAAAAATTATGGATTATCAATATTTTCCCTTAATATAGTTAAAGACTCAATACAACATTATTTTCTAACTATTCTTTCCGGCTTCTACCTGCCACAAAAATAAATTTTCATTTTAAAATTACAAGGGAGTCAATATTAATTCCTCATAAACAGGAGGCTAGAAGAATCTTATCCAGCCTAGTTCATTTGAAAGGCTAAGAAACGATTGTTAAGTGTGTACACAATGTTTTCTTACATAATATCTACCTAAGATTCGAATAGCCACACTTTACTAAACACTTATTTTACGATACCTACTCTTTTGATTTGCTACAAATATATTGCAAAAACCCTTCTTTCTTGGACTACATACACATTTAACGGCGCCTTTAAATTAGCCGCAAAGTGTCGCGTGAAGGCAGCGCCTCTACAGCGCTGCAGTGCCAAAGAATCTCGCAGCTGTAATGTAGCTTTTGCTTATTTCGTGAAGAAAAAGCGAAGTCTTGTGACAAAAACTTAGGTTCTTTGTCACTATTAAACCAATTACAATTTGGACCTCAATTGTGAACTTTAACATTCGTTATCGATGAACAAACGATTTAAAAAACGGTACGACCTTCGTATCGCTTCAAAAATCAATAAAAAATCAATCATAATAATAATTCCGGATCGATTCATTAGATTACGACTAAAAACTACGATTTAATTTAAAATATCAGGAATCCTTACTCGGTAACCACGGTGATACTATCGTGTTTGGCACATGATAATATTACAGTAGTCCCATACAAACTTTAAATTATAATATCTTTGGATATAATGATCTGATTTTAATAAATTAAAGCCTAAATACAGCACTGAGTTAAGGAATATGGGAGTATTTCATCCACTGTTCTGTCAAATCAGCCATTTTGGCGTGATACTCTTTCAAACACACAGACAAACAGAGAAAACTTCAATTTTATTATATGTATTGATGATGATGATTGATTGATTGATGATGATTGATGATGATAAGATTACCTGCGAGCTCATGTTAAAAGACGGATTTCAGGAAGGAAATAACATGTAGGTATCATTTGTTTATTATATTACTTTATTCTTTATTATTATTCTATACACTTTTTACTCAGGTACATATTCACCATTGAGCACCCCATGCCCTAACACCACCCCAAGGAGCGGCACCCCAAGCGCTGACCAAAGGAGCGGCGGCGAGGGGAGCGGCAACAGCGAGACCAGCAGCGTTGGACCAGGCAACGGGAGCAGCACCCAGCACTGCAGAACGCTTGCGGATCACGTGAGCTCCGGAAACAATGCCTGGAGCGCCCCAAGCTGAAGCCACGGGAGCACCCCAGGCTGAAGCCGTGGGAGCACCCCGGGCTGTGGCCACGGGAGCAGCCCAAGATGTGGCCACGGGAGCGGCCCATGATGTAGCCACGGGAGCGGCCCATGGAGTGGCCAAACCAGCACCAGCCCATCCTCCCAAGCGAGCTCCAGCCCAACCGAGAGGAGCGATGGCACCGGCTGAAGCCACGGCCAGAACACAAGCTAAAACCACCAGCTTGAACATTGTAGTGTGTTGTTGTTAGTCCAAAAAACTACTGATGTATGTATCTAATTTTGCTGACCTTTTATACTAGTACTAATCGTATTCAGAGTGCAAATATTGGTAGGAAATAAACAAGTAGTAGGCTTTAAGCGTTGACTTCCAAATACAGAACAGAATCTTAGCGATGTAATTATGTTTTATTATTTCACATATTGTTAAATGTTTCTATTCCGTTAATTCATGTTATTGATAGTGACTACCATTGAATTATAATCAACAAACAGCGTCAAAAGGTCGCAAAATTTTTAGAATGTTATCGTCTTGTATAATGTTCCACAGACTGTTGCATTAATGGGGATGCACTATGATGGTTTTGACTCCATTAGAAACAAACTTTCGCATAGAATGAACCTGCAACAAAGTGAGTGTGAAATAAATAAATAGCAAACAATTTGACCTTAGGGGTCTTATGATGCAATTTTAATCCTTATAGAATCATACATTTTACAACCATTAATGCAAGGACATCAGGCAGTCTTGCCTAAAAAAAAATTGCGTGACCAGAACTAATAACAAGTAGGTACCTCCAATAATATATACGAGAAGTCGCCGGCGGCGGCTCCGCCCGCGTAATTTTCCCGTTTCTGGAACAATTTTTTTTGCTGCTCCTCTCCTATTCATCTTAGCGTGATGTTATGTAGCCTATAAGTTTCCTCGATAAATGGACTATCTTACACTAAAAAAAAATTCAAATCGGTTTAGTACTTCCTGAGATTAGCGCGTTCAAACAAACAAACTCTTCAGCTTTATATATTAGTATATAGATTTCTTAAGTTCTTAGTATGGCCTAGCTATTGGAAATAATCCTAGGTCTGGCCGCGAAGTCTTTTTTCAAACCAACAATGTATGAAAATTGCCTGATGTCCTTTGGTATTGAAAAAAGCAAAATTACATCTACTTAACGCTTAAAAATCATTATTATACAGTTAATAAGGGCCTGCTTTTGAGGTTTGTCAGCAATTTTTTCAGGGACGGGGTCGTATTTTTAATCTATTTTATAAGATTATCATTTTAACATGACTAAAATAGATATTTTAACAAGTTATCAAAATGTTATCTTCCTCGCATATTTCACAAATAATAGATTACACAAAGAAGTGCGATTTTATGGGGTGCAATTCAGTGGCGTAACTACACCACTCAAAACCCGTGACAAATTCATGAAATGGAACTCCAGTGACAATCGACATTTTATTTTAATTAAACGTTTGATAAAATACAACTTTCGAAAGTATTACACTGTTTAGAAAAAAAAGCTCAGGGCCCTTTAGGCTGGGGGCCCGTTGGTGCACTGGGCCATGGGTGATGACGTCACTGGTGAAATTGCTATGGAACCCATTCGCCCTTAAATAAAAGAAAAGCTTCCCTTTTCACTGGTAGTCATACACTGTCTGCCGCTAGACTACTTCAGTTTGTAATTTGTATTTGGTAGCATGTTTCTTCGCCCTAATGGCTTCAAGTCCCCTTTAAGGAACTCGGTTGCATTTTAAGTCATGAAAATAATTTGTAGTAACAATTGCGTATGCGGTACTGAAGCTATAAGTTTCATAAAGTAACTTGTTGTTCAGTTAATCCGTGTTTTCATAGAGCATTTATACGTTGTAATTTCGCGATATTTTCATAACCCTTTTATTACATACTAGACGATGCCCGCGGCTCCGCCCGCGGAAAAGTCGATAAACAAAATGTTGATTTCGTCCCAAGGGAACCTATAATCGGGATAAAATGTATCCTATGTCCTATTCCTGGATGCAACCTATCTGTGTACCAAGTTTCAGCTTAATCCGTTCAACGGTTAGACCGTGAAGGAGGGACAAACATCCAAACATCCAAATATCCAAATATCCAAACATCCTTACAAACTTTCACATTTATAATATTAGTAGGATTATATAATATGTATTATATTATAGATTTAGCAATCGCGACTAATGATTTCATATTGTTGCCGGCCGTGCCCTTGCAGTATTTTTCTTTCGAAATAGTTCGGAATAGTTGACACTTATTGACAACATTGGTGCTACTCATAACACTATGAACTGGTATAAAAGCAAAACGAAATTAGATACATGCATCAGTTGTTTTTTGGACTAACAACAACACAGACCACAATGTTCAAGCTGGTGGTGTTGTCTTGCGCTCTGGCCGTGGCTTCGGCCAACGTCATCGCTCCTCTCGGATGGGCCGGCGCTGGCTGGGGTGGTTGGGCTGGTAACGGATTGGCTACTCCCTGGGCCGCTCCCTTGGCTGCTCCCCTCGCCGTAGCGGCTGCTCCCGCGATCGGTGCATACAACTACAGAGGACCGCTGTCGCTGGCTCCCGGTCAGCCCGCCAACATCCTGGCCGCCGACGGCAGGCCGCTCGACACCCTCAGCGTCAATCTGGACCGCGCAGCTCACATCACCGCGAAGGCTGTTGAAGGCTCTCACATCATCGGCAAGCGCTCGGCTGTCCTGCCCGTCGCTCCCGTTTCCCTGCGCACAGCTGGTCTCACTCTCCCCCTGGCCGCTCCCCTGGCCGCGGCTCCCCTCGCCATTTCTCCGCTCGCCGCCGCTCCTCTGGCTGGACCATGGGGTGGTGCCTGGGGTAATGCCGCTGCTTGGGGTGTTCCTAGGTGGTGAAAGTGATAAATAATAATGATACATAGTAACGTACTTGGTACCTAATACAAAAATAAACATTTTGTAGTAAAAATTTGGTATATTTTTTTAATTTAAAATTTAAACCGTTTTATACACTGATATTGAATGAATTATTTCATCCAATCCTAATAAATGTCTAGTTAGAGAGTGACAAAATTGGACTTCACTATTAAGTTTGTACTATTCAACTAAGAAAGTTGAGACCTAAGCTACCTTATAGGTATTATTTACCTTTCTTACATTTAAAGATAATGTCACTTTTCGAGATTTCTGTTAGACCGCTATTTACTGGAAGCAAGGAGTCAGTTTACTTTAACTTCGACATTAAAAATATAAAATAAAAATTATTAACATGATTTAATTTAATAATACTTTTATGAGTGTGTTGCCTAGGAACTTTATACTATGTGAACATATTTCTATTAAGTATTCTTTTGGAAGTTAGTTGGGGTTTCTCATGTACAAAAATTTAAATAGAAATTAAATCAAGATTGTAAATTACCGAAGGAACACTGTAGGTACAACATGATTTGGAAAAGTATCTAATACGAGGTGGCCCACAGGTGGCCCCCATTCTAATTTGGTGATTTTAGTTCAAACTAAAAATTGAAAATTAAATTATTATTTTCAATAAAGGTTCAGTACAATATTATTATCTGACTATATTGTTTGCGGCTTCTACCTTCCACAAAATGAAATCGTCATTTTAAAACCTTAGGTACATGGCAGTAAACCTCATAAGCAGGCGGCGAAAAGAAACTTTTCCAATATGGTTCATTTGAAAGGCTAAAAAAGATTGTTTAGTGTCTACACAGTGTTTTCTTGATACAAATAGCCGCATTTTACTGGACACTTTTTTTTCAATACCTTTTTTTTTCTTCTATTTTTCTCGCTTGATTTGCGAAAAACTTTTGCAAAAACTTTACCTCTCACCTTCCCCCGTGGACTAAATAGGTGTTTATGAAATTTTCGATAATACTACACATGTGAACTCTAATATTTTTTTATTATTAAATAGACAGTCATGTTCCGATTCAGCACCTACGGCGTACAATTTCTGGCAAAGGATCGCGCATGTAGTCTTTATTTTTTTGCGAGAAGAAAAAGCGAAGTTAAAAACTTAGCGTAGCATAGTTTTAACACGTGTGTTTATTACTATTAGACCGATTACAATTTAGACTTCAACCTTGATCTAAAATTAGTTCTGGATTATTCAAATATCCTCTGAGTCCCCGTACTGCGTTCATGGTGTCCAGTTGAATCCACACCAACTCCGATATCCTACTAAAGTGATGAATGCCATTCAAAGTAACTGCTATTCCAGCCCTAATTGACATTAATTATTTCCAGATCAAATTATGTCAATAATTCCAATGTAGGCTTACGTGACTAAACTGCCAGCCACTAAAGAAACGAGTCTATAGTTTTATAATATTGAGTTAAAGTCAAATTTTCAGCAATGAGCGGGTTTTTCTTTAAATGAAGTCTGCTGAGTAGCTCATATATGCCACCTTCATAGGGTAACAATTGCAATAGAAGTTAAGGAAACTGTTTTGCCTACCATACCTACCATAAATATAAAAGTCTATGCATAGCATGGACGAAATAGATTTTTTAGTGAAGATCACGAGACCTTAAGAAAAAAGAAAAGCCGCAAAAGGAAAAACCATCCACTTATTACTAGTATCTACCTATAATACTCATGCATAGAAGACGGGAACATGGAAATAACAGATATAAATTGGGTACTATATCACTTTATTATTAATCTAAACAAGTTCTACTTGGGTGTATTTTCACCATTTAGCACCCCACGCGCTAACACCACCCCAAGGAGCGGCACCCCAAGCGCTGACCAGAGGAGACGCGGCGAGGGGAGTGGTGAGGGGAGCGGCGAGGGGAGCGGCAACAGCGAGACCAGCGGCGTTGGACCAGGCAACGGGAGCAGCACCCAGCACTGCAGAGCGCTTGCGGATCACGTGAGCTCCGGAAACAATGCCTGGAGCGCCCCAAGCTGAAGCCACGGGAGCACCCCAGGCTGAGGCTACGGGAGCAGCCCAAGGTGTAGCCACGGGAGCGGCCCATGGAGTGGCCAAACCAGCACCAGCCCAGCCTCCCAAACGAGCTCCAGCCCAACCGAGAGGAGCGATGGCACCGGCTGAAGCCACGGCCAGAACACAAGCTAAAACCACCAGCTTGAACATTGTAGTGTGTTGTTGTTAGTCCAAAAAACGACTGATGTATGTATCTAAATTTTCTGACCTTTTATACTAGTATTAATCGTATTCAGAGTGCAAATATTGGTAGGAAATAAACAAGTAGGCTTAAGCGTTGGCTTCCAAATAACGTAATAGGCTCTGTAATTTAATGAAAAGTTTCAAGCGCGCCTGAAATATTACAGAACATAATCTTACCGAAGTAATTATGTTTTATTGTTTCACATATTGTTAAATGTTTCTATTTAGTTAATTTATGTTACTGATAGTGAAAACCATTGATTTATAATCAACAAACAGCGACAAGAGATCGCAAAATTTTTAAAATGTATCGTCTTGTATAATGTTCCACAAACTGTTACTACAATGGGGATGCTCCATTAGAAACAAACTTTCGTATAGTATAAACTTTCAACAAAATGAGTGCGAAATAAATAAAATAGCAAACAATTTGACCTTAGGGATATTATGATGCAATTTTAATCCTTATAGAATCATACATTTTGCAACCATTAACGCAATTTGTTATTCAAATACACAAAATTACATTTACTCAACACTAATAATATTGATTTATTGACATTAAAAAAACATAATTTTACGGTAATTGAGGGACCTGCTTTTATCGTCAGCCAGCGATTTGCTCAGGGACGGGGTCATATTTCTAATCTAATTTGGGACAATCATTTTAACAGGTCTAAAGTAGATGTTTTAACAATTTTCCATTTCCTTCTCGCATAATAAATAACATATCACACACTTATGTACTATTTTATGGGATGTGCCATTAGAACAAAGCCCATCCATCCTTGAGTTCAAGTAAAGCTTTTCTTTTTAGTGGCATACACAGTATGTCGCTGTCTACTTCAGTTTGTAATTTATATTTATAAGTAGCATTTTTTATCGCCCTAATGGCTTCAAGTTGGACTTTAAGTTCCCTGTTACGAACTCTGTACACCCCAGCTTGAAAAAATTAGTAGTAATACTTTCGTTTGGGGCATGAAGGTATAAGTTTCATCAAGCAACTTATTAATACAAAGCTCAGTTAATCCGTCGTTTCAGTGAGCTTTTAATAAAGGTTGCGGTGTTTCGTTCCATAAAATTATGCAAAACCACCTCATCGTAAACCTAAGTCTTGTTTTCAGCGTGACGTTGTGTACCTCGACTGCCATCTTGAAAATTAAGTTATGAATAAGTTATTATGAAAAATAGTTTAAGTTTTGGTTTGTTTTTTTGTGATAGGTGACCACTGTTAATAATACTGTCACGAGAGTGGGTTGGGGATAGGAGGAAAAGGCCGGTACTTCTTGAGACCTTTATTTAACTACCGGAGTAACACACACTACACAATTTACACGGAACTACACACACAGCACTGGTAACACCTTACTGCACTTCACTATACTTGCACTACACTAAACTTCACTTTACTTCCACTATCTTCTTCTCTTCACTTTCTTCTTCTTCCCTCTTCTTCCGGTTTCGCTCCCAAAACTAGAACTGTCCGCGTCGTGCTTCCGCTCGCCTTATATACCCCCAATTTCGAACGTCGACATTCCAAATTCAAACAATTATTTAAATTTCTTCTATCTCGCTTACACATTTTCTATCCCGTATTTTCTTTTCCATTTCATCCAGAATAACCCAGAAACTTCTTTCTCAATTAAATAAATAAATAAATAAAAAAAACATCATAACCGTAGGATTTGAACCAGCGACCCTCTTTACTGCGAACTAGTGTTCGCCGACTGAGCCACGCTTGTTCTGACAGCCTACGCCGAATTTTGCTAGTACATGTTTCAAGATTGACGTTCCTTCAATTCGAACTCAGGGGTGACACAATGCTACGCGACAATACTCATGGTTTCGGCCAATAGGCAGCATAGTATTTAACTATGCTGTTTCAATCCGAGACACCTTGTAACATTAAGTAGGTAGGTATGCAGTTTAAATCCGAGACACCTTGTAACATTTTGTGTGTTTGTGTGTACTTTTATGATTAGGTATTTACGATAATTTGATTTGGATGTCTTATCATAAATTACGGCTAAATAAGATTTCTGAAGAGTATACCGCACAAAACATCGAGAAATTAAAGAATTAGGCTTCAGTCAACTATACAAAATGTGTTACTTGTCAAACTAAATTATATTAAGTAGACCACATTAAGTCTATCTATAAAAAAAAAATTTCCCGATTGCAAAAAACGGTGATTCCATATTGATTAGAAATTGCATCATGTACCACCTACCACCACACAACAAAACAAAGTTGTTTGTACTTTTGTAACTACACGGCAAAGTAGTTGAAGGTTCTTTTTATGCGAAAGTATGTAACAACATGTAACGGGAGCCGTTATAATAACAAAGGGATTTAGATAAGTAACGACTATCTTGATGCCTAGCTAGACCGAGGGAATCACCATAGTCATGTTAATCTTCTAATGTTATGCTTCAGTCAATCTCGCACCGTTTTATTCTGAAAGCAACCACTAGCCAACAACTCATACCTAGTTGTTTATTTCCTGACGACATTAGCACTCCGCATACGATTAGTAATAGTATAAAAGATAAACGAAACTAGGTACAGACATCAGTCGCTCTTTGGACTAACAACTACACACTACAATGTTCAAACTCGTGGTTTTAGCTTGTGTTCTGGCCATGGCTTCAGCCGGTGCCATCGCTCCTCTCGGTTGGGCTGGAGCTCGTTTGGGAGGATGGGCTGGTGCTGGTTTGGCCACTCCATGGGCCGCTCCCGTGGCCACAGCCTGGGGTGCTCCCGTCGCCTCAGCCTGGGGAGCTCCAGCCATTGTTTCCGGAGCTCACGTGATCCACAAGCGCTCTGCAGTGCTGGGTGCTGCTCCCGGTGTCTGGTCCAACGCCGCTGGTCTCGCTGTTGCCGCTCCCCTCGCCGCTCCCCTCGCTGCTCCCCTCGCCGCCGCTCCTCTGGTCGGAGCTTGGGGTGCCGCTCCTTGGGGTGGTGTTAGGGCATGGGGTGCTCAATGGTGAAAATTTGTAAATTAAATGTAAATATTTCAACAGAATAAATTCGCCTATGTACATACACCCACAATTTTCTTTCACAATCCTATACATTACAGACCTAGACTGGACGATAATTTTTTGAAAGAAATTTATTTATTGAAAGTAAGATAGAAATTTTAATGATGATTTTAAATTCTGAGACTTGGTGTATGTGTGTGTCTTTTTGTCTTTGTATATTGTTTATGGCGGGGATATGTGTTTGTAGCGTTATTTAATGTTGTTTACTTTTATTAGATACTTTCATAGATTCTATATTTTATTCAATCACCACTAACTTTGAACAACTATAAACTAGCAACATCTATTGGTAAAATTATAACAATGTTAGGTTATAAAAATAATAAAATTAATTGATCCTACTTCCTACTAATATTATAAATGTGAAAGTTTGTAATGATGTTTGGATGT
>LGAG01000018.1:0-49822 GCA_001278395.1 Lerema accius
TACGTATAGAGGCCGCCGCAAATCTAGTGCGCTTTCATTACAATTTTAAATTGAAATATATAATGTTGCGGAGGAAATTGAAATACTGAAACATATGATTTTATATTATAATGACATTACTCACTATTATTAGAATCAGGTCTGGAAAAAAAATACTTTTAATAATTATGATTTAATGTAATAACGTTAACGAAGTATTAATATCGTTATTTTATACAAATTAATTATCAAATTCTAAGCTTTACAGCCAACATTACTTATTCCCGCGCGCTAATCTCCTAGCGCCACAGAACAGACTAAATTTTTTTTTTTTTTGGCATGCATCTCCAACAGTATTCGTCATGTATAAACGCGAATGCAAAGATAAACATAACTGTTGTGCACAGATAAGATAGTGCAGTAAATCAAACATACAGCCGTGTCCTCGTCGCGCTGATTCCCTTTGCCTACTGCTCTACATTCGTTCTACGCAAGGACGACGAATAAATTAAAATTATATCAAAAAAAATCATGTAAAATGTTTCCAAAACATAACTCTATGCCTCGCCTTGTCAAAAAGTTGTCAACCCCATGTAGAGCTAAGCTTTTAACTCTACGAATCTTAAATTCAGAACTCTACAACGTAGCCAAATTAAGTGCCTTGGCCATTTAGAGTCAAAACCAAAGTTCCTAAGAGAAGCTTATAATAATAATAACGAGTAATTTCCCTAACATTACTATTCCAATCGTTAATGATAAACGTAAGCAGTATTTTATTTATTTTAAGTCTCTCCCTATTTTTCAGCAAAAGTAAGCAGAGCTACGAGTACCATCAATTCGAATTGAGAACACATTTTTTTTTATTAGTTTAAAAATATCCAGTGTACAGATTAACCCAAAACAGGGCCCCGTTTTTTTATTAACATACATACGTAAAAGAGTAATCGTAGATAAGTATCATTCAAAACACGGAAGTCCGTGCACACACAGACTGTAGTTCAGCAGTGGACGGCGGATTAATGAAAAAACTTGTACTCGTAGTTGAATGAGTTGAATATGGAATGTGTCACAGCTAGATAGATATGGTAATGTGGTGTTTATTAAAAAATATTGTTTATATTTTTTATACATTGCCTAATACATATTGTAACTTTTTGTTCGTTTTATGTTCTTATCCATAATCCTATTATAATTATAAAAAAGAGTAGAATAAACGTATTCGGCGTGATAAAAAAATCCCAATTGACTTTTTCTAAAATTACGATCGAGATGTTATAATTATATTAAAGACGCAATATAGCACAAGACTCTTTCGGTTGATTCTCAAGGACGTTATACTCGTACCTACGAGTACTATGTATAAAATATCATTGCCTTAATTTACTTCTTTGATTGACACTTGTCAATCCAGTAATCCGTAACATATTCGTTAAATAAGCTTACAAAATTCAGTCAACCTTATACTGTGGAAGTATTAATTATACCTGCTTATTAGCCCTAGACCAGCAAATCACTTATTTCTTTCCGCTGTTACGCACAGTAAAATGGTACAAATAAAATTTATCATACCACACATGTGCACAATTTTAAAGGTAAGTAAATACGCATAGAATGTAAGGTCATGGCGGAAACGTATCTAATCGAAATAAAAGCCAATCAGCTATCTTACATCAGTTACAATAACAGTATGTTAGATATAATATATTCAACTAGGACCTTGCGTATTCATGTAGTATATTGTAAGTACAAAACCACAGTTACTTCCGTGAATGTATCTGACAAGAATTCTGGTTTTGAGAGAGATAACTGAACATATTGGGGTCTTTGGTTAACGGTTGTATGCCCTAAGCTCATGAGTGAATCATAGAAACTTAACTAGTATGTTACGGTAAATTCTGTGATTTCACAAATTAATCTCTTAAAATTGACAGCCAATAATAGAGCATGCCAAAGAAAGGGACATACATACAATACGCTCATAAAACATTACCCTTCATCTGGCACATTCGGATAATAAGTGCATAACTGTATTTTTTTCCAAAATTAATAGGTTGATATAATCTTCAAACTTCAAAACCTCAAAATCTTCAAACGGCGTTCTTAACTTAAAAAAATAAATAGAAAAAAGTCCCTCTGAGTTTGTTCTACTTACTTAAGGTTATAATGTTAAGTGTTTTGTTTCTAATTATTAATATTTTGATGTAGGTATGAGGTTTTTGTTATTGATTTTCTGCTGTTACCAAAATAGTTCGCACTGAGCCCAAGTTGTATCCCACAACCTAAACTTTAATCATGATCAGACACATTCACGCACACAGAAACAAAATTTAAAGTTTTTTAGTTTTAAAAAATCTTGTTCCTCAGCAAAGTGCCTCCGTCACGGTTGAGGCTAGATGACAGTCTGATGATTTAAAACTCACTCTCAACAACTTCAGTAATTCACCAGTGACTGATTTAAACTGATTCGATTCCATTTTTATTTCTAGAAAAACGAAATTGAAAAGGAACTAGATAAATAGTTTTTGTTTGGAACATGAACACAGATAAAATTGTAGATTCGTTTTTGATTTTATTTATTTACATTGGTACATGAAAGAAATAGGAGGTTAATTTTGCAGTATAGATTTCGCAAGGAATAAAACTTTTACAATAAATACAAAACTTTTAAAATATTTTTTTACACCTTTTTCCAAATATGCACAATGAAATATTTTTTTAGATGAAAGCCTAATCATATATAATTATTTTTAGTGTTTGCCTGTTATAGTAAAACGTGGAAACCACCTGGAAAAACGTTATTCTTCAGTGTATAATATACGTATAAAATGGTCCATGGCACTTTCAAAACAAGGGAAGTGTGAAACTCGAGCTTAAAGCTTTTGTAATTCTCCCGATATCGTGCTAAAACTTCTAAAAAGGAGTCGTGCAAAAAACGTCCTGTTTAACGAATTCGCTCGACAGATTAATTGAATTCTCCAGCCCTATTGCTAATCAGATTTTACGAGACCTTCGTAGCATTTTGTCTTCGGTTTTGGCTTAGATTCGGCCTACTTCACGTCCTATAAAAGAACGATTGAATTACGTTTATTGAAAAGGAAGAAAAAACGATTTTTTTTTTTTGGAAATAAGTGTACCTAACTTTTAAAAAAGCCAGCCAAAACGCAGATAATATCTCTTGGATAAAGGTACGAGTATCTAAGTATGCTGTTTTCCGAAGCAAAAAAAAGTGAATTATCTACTACCTACCTACCACATTTTCAAATATGAACTGAAAATATTTTTATATAACTTCAAAACGCAATAGTATATAAATATGACATCAACCTTTAAAGTTTTACCGATTACACAACGAGAATAACATAACAAACGTATCGATGAATATACGAAGTAGTAGTTAACAAAAAATTGTTTCATAAACCATGGGAACGGATAGATACGAGTACTATACCTACATTATGGAGAAATCTATATACCTACTCTACTTTTCCTGTACCATAATGAATTAGTCAAAAACTACTGATTGATACATATCGCTAGATACTTTTAGTTTTATTGTTTTACTACAATACAAATGACTATGAATAACCAAACAAGATCTGATGTTAAATTCGTACGCGTACAATAGGATTTGGCGGTATCGTGGGAAAATATCATACGTAACATTTCACGTGTAGGAAATAAATTGAAGCACGTTCGATAAAGAATTATTTTTATTTAATGTTATCTACCTTATAGTTATGGCCAAAGATCACTCTTCATGGCCGCGTTTAATTTTATGAGGTTTTAACGCTCAAGGAAATTTCCTGTAACTAATTTGTGGTCTTTTTTACATTCCTCCAAGTCGGACTGGTTAGGAAGGATACTAAAATTCTGTTTTGAAAACGTAGAAATGTTATTGTTATTGATAGAATTTATTTTGTTTTCAATCATTCCTATACACATATTAATATTAGTGCGTTTAAGTAATGCAAAGAAAAGTTTCTAATATCTACTTGAAGTTCTTCAAATATTATACAATTTTGATGGCAATAAATCCAACAAAAATGTGATAATTTTTCATTGACCGGAATCCACTAATCATTTCACATTTACTTAAACATCGAAATTTATTAAACAGTAACCTTTTGAACATGAAAACTTAGTTCAATTTATGTCCCTAAGGTAAGTATTATTACGTATATTGTCACCAATTTATCTCTATAATGTTGACCATGAAAATCTATAACCATGGTCGTTGAGGAGACAACAAAACAAAATTACCTTAACTTGTTTACATTGATTAAAACATAATTATAAATGTAACCTTGTTTAAAATGTAGAGCTAAAATTAAGCGATACAATGGATAAATTATCTATAGCTTAATAGATACAGCTCTACTAATGTAGAGCCTATTGTTGCAGGATTGATAGAGTGTGCCGAGTGCTAAGTGTGGTGTTTATGCCAATTACGTCTCGTTGTGAGGACACAATGATCGAGATCCTGCGCAAAGAAACAAAAATGATACAAAACTTAAGCTTTTATTGGTATTATTGAGGGTATTTGTTACCAATACGCTTTCGATTCTGAAATAATAATTTTCTGACACAATTATTTACCTTCGAATGAATAACATTTTAATTCTAACTATTAGTACAACATAAACTAAATTTAATACTTACTATTATTTACTTAAGTTAATAAATATGTATTTGTAACCGTGTCTATTATTATTACTTAGTCTTTTGCTTCAATTAATCATTTGGTAAATTAATAAAGTTAGTCGTAAGAGTTGGAAAACATTTATTAAATAATTCCAACGCTGTAAAAACGAATGTATCCGTATTAACCTTATTTCGTTAATTATTTTAATTTTCTTGTCAACCAAGTAAATAAATTAGATTGACCAAGACTATTACCCCATCTAATATGCCATCTAAACCACGTCCAAGAATAGAAACCCGTTTAAATTTCTTGCTAAGATTATGTACTTCCTACTTATTTATCCTGGGTGGGCCAGCAACCATCTTAAGAAAATAGATGATTAAATATAATTATTTTTTTATTTTTAAATACAAATATGCATCAGTGTATTTATATAAAAAATAATATAGTTTTCGTTAATTATATTACATTCACATTACATTAACACTTCACTTAATGTGATATTAGTTCTCAGACCAAAAAATATTCATATAGACTGAGTCTTCAAAACAAAAAAGTGAGGTCAACTTTTTTTCCTTTTTTTTACGATCTGACGTATGTCACCGAGCGCAATCTGCCGAGCAATGTATGAGGAAACGTTAGTATTTGTTAATAACGTTATGTTTTTTCGACTGCCCTTTTTTGTTCAGAAGACTGAGTCAATATATTTTTGGTCTGTGTTAGGTAGAAAGTTTTTCATCATTCGTCATTATTTATGATTGATCAATAAGCAAATATACTACTGTAGGTAAATATTGAATTATTGTAACGTGCAAATTATTATGATGCCGCGCCCAATAAGTATTTGCAGTTCGATGTACTTAAGTATGTCAAGTAGCTGCATTGAGTTTGTCTATGGGTGTGGATATTTGTCAATTCACTTGAAAAATCAACAGTTATCAGCAAAAAATACCATGTATCTACATCAATACACCTTTAATAAAACAATTTAGTAGTTTCAAACAAATACAAAGGTAGTAAATAAAATAATCTTACAGTACCTCGCCTTTAATATTCATATAAATAAATCTAATCAGTTAATTCATAAATACACAAGTCTTGAACTTTACATAAGGTTGGTAACAAATATTATAATATGTCATCTCTTTACCTACACAGTACAAGACCACCCACAGTTTTTTTTTTACCTACGTACTCAGTCGTTAAAAAATTGCAATAAAAGAATAAAAAAATTAAGACTTCTAGACTTTTCCTTAACGAATACGAAAAAGGTTATCGACATAGCAAATACATAGTTTATTGTCGTTTGTATTTTGATAGCCATTTTATCTTTAACAGCCAGTAAGATGTAGGGGTCAAAAACCTCGTAAAATTTAGTGTTTTTATTATTTAAATATATAGATAACGGTTTACAGTCGTAAGATTGAACAAATTCTTCCTGTCGCCGAGATAAGACATTTGCTGTAAAAAACATTCTCAAAAGAATCGTTGGTATCGACAGATTTATACTGTTTTGGTCAATTTATGCATCCATTTGAGATTACGTTTAATTTACAGATACTTATACCTAATTCTGTTGTGAAAATATCAAAGGATTTTTAATATTTTTATGCAAATTAGGAACATTTGAGTCTATTTCACTAAATATGGAAATTTAACTACGCAGCTACAGATCTCTAACCATTTTTGTAAGCAATTTGAATTTCTGCGGTTCTAATTCTCTTTATTAGCGCAATTAAAAATAATTTTAATATGTTATAAATAACCCTAAATTTTTTGTCTAGTCCTATAGTATAGTCCTACATTTTTTGGCCTAAGGTAGGTTTAAACGTTTTGTGACTTTTTAAATAAAAAAAGGAGATATCAGTATTGTTAGTCGTCGTTAACAAATAGATACAAATACATAGTAGATGTAAGATAAGGCTTAAAAACTATATGAAGACTAATATTATTGGTATTTGTCACGTAGACATCTATACCACAAGCCTGTAGGACTTTACTTTTATTACTTTATTTTAATGGAAAAAGCAAGCGGCCTTGCAAATCTCTTGTTATTATGAGGTCACTATAACCCATGAACAGTCCTAACAATAACAAATAAGAGTATATACAGTGTGTTAAGATCTACACAGGATTTTTATGTTGTAATGGCGCCGTGCCTCCACCCTTATTAAGAGAAAACTACAACATGAACATTAGTTTAGATATAGTTCTTAATGAATAAGGCTTAGTTTGTATTTTTAACCGAATTTACAAAAAGGTGATCAATTTGACATGTACTCGTATGTAAGGAATGTACCTATGCAGCGTTTTATAGGATTTTACATTAACTAATACAATCAAAAATACCTATGTTAGAACAAGTAGCTACAAGACAAACTATTGCAACATGTAAAAGTAGCTTACATTTACAAAGGAAATGCTTTTAAGAATCTTGCGAAAACAATACTGTAACATTACATGTAACAGAAGATAAAATTGAATAGCACTTAATGATTAAAAAGGTAACTAATCCATTTCATGAATTAACATACACGCTGCTTTTGTAATGTAGAACGCATTGAAATATAATTTAAAACGTAAATATAGGAATCTAGTCATTAAAAATGCTAATAAATCGTAAATTTGTATTCATACATTAACAACTGAACACAAATTTAATGGATAGGTAAGTAAATTTTCTGAGATTGATACATTGGATATTCTGTATCCCGACAAATGCAATTTTCACAAGAACTCGATAGTTGGCACAGTTCCCGGAAGAGCGTCGAAAGTGACGAACCGAGACAAGAAAAGTGTTTTTTAAATGTAATAGGTAGTTGGTTATTGTTATGCGGTCAGCCAACAATGTCTAGTCAACAGCAATGGCTAATAATAACTATGCCAAGTTAATTAGCTCAGTATTCAAATAGGATAACCTGTGATCAACGAATTAAAATTTATTGACACTCCAAAAGGGTGGACTTCACCCATCTTTAGTGTATTGAAACTTCTAATTCTACTAACTCTAGCTCTAACTAATTCTAACCCGTATTTACTAGCTCTGTACTAAATTTAGCTTAAACCCAAAATACTGAAAGCCTCCAATATTACGGGACTTTCCTCACCACCTAACTAGTTGACAATTCATCTATTATTCCGTTGACGTTATAAATGTCCATGAGCGATAATGACCATTTACCTCTAGTGGATCGTTTACCATCCATAATTTATTGAAAAAAATGTTGATAAAATATCTGATCAGTAGCGATTCAGTTTGCGATCTTGAATAAAATCCTTGACCCATCGTCAATACGCCTTGGCACTTCAGAGTTTAATGACTACGTAACTTACAGTGCAGTGAGATATCGAGCAAGGGCAAGGTTAAACAATAAGCAATTTAATTAAAAAGATATATTACGAGGCATAATAAAGACGCCAACCCAAGCAAAATTGTCTGTCTGCACAATGCGGTTAGTAGTTAACTCGTTGATTACGTCAATTATGTTAACAAGTCGCGCGTAGGTTTAGTCAAAGTCTGGCCATTTGTCTATTCCTTTATTTATTTTCCTTATCATTGTGCTTTACGTGTAGGGTATATATATGTACATTTTGTAGAACAAAGCAAAAATCAAGGTTATTTTTATGTATTACAAAATGTTACAAAATACAACATAATTTGTTTTTACACATTGTGGTATACTTCATTGCGGGTAACTTTTAATACTACATTGTGTAAAAGTCGGCACCAAAGTGGGAATAAACAAGTTTATTGTACTGTGTCTCTTCTTCGTTTACTATTAATATTAAAAGAGAGACAAATACCCAATACGGGAAATGGTAATTAAAGTAGGGTATTACAATCATATGGTAAGATATTAAATTATCGTTGCGGCTCGAATGACCACCGCACGGGAGTGAGTCTCTTCCGCGTTTATCGAGGCCAGTTCATGAACCATCGTCAACTTAATTGATTGCAGTCCTTATTGTAATGTTTACAGGGCTGTTTTGTTTATTTTGTTTGTTTGTATTTCTTTAGTTGTTTGTATTTCAGGGCTGTTTGTTAAATTTTTTACGTTGATTATTACTTCGTTGTTAGAACTCAGAAGCGTGGTAGCTTTTGTTAACGCGACAAAGTCATTTTTATTTACGTTTGTTATTGCATCTGATAATGGAATTGAAGATGTCAGTATTACAAATTCTAGAAAGTAGGTAGCAGTTATTACTTACGAAGTATCGTTAAAAAGGATTAAAAAATTTAGGCCCCTTTCCTTCTTTTGACTTTAATAATATAAAATATTATGAAATGCAATTTATTAAAGCAAAATAAATGCAATCAATCTATATTGACTATCAATTCCAATGAACGAACGACGAAATCGGAAACCAGCCAGGCTCAAAAGAATATAAAAAAAATTATGTTTATAACTTTGAAACATCTATAGTCGGGACTTTGAACCCCTGGGTTACCGATGCGCATTATCTTTTTAATTAAATGGATAAGAAAATAAAAGTTGCAACTCCGGACCCCATAGCCACTCGCTCAGCTCTTAAGCATATATAGAGAAGCATAGTTTGTTTGAGAAGAATTATTACAAAATACTTAATTTAGTATTAACTTTTTGAATCATTAAATGTGAGCTTAAACAAGCCCACTTAAATGTAGAAAGTTTTATAAACGTCGCAGAAAAAGCGCTTACAATAAGTCGAAGTCGAAATTAATAAAACGTGTATTATAACAAAGCATGAGCAGACTCAGCAGTCTAAACAAAGCCTCGCTCCTTTTATTCCAAACCCGAATCTCCGAAAGTCCTGACATGTGAAAACTGTTGAACGCAATGTCACACGTACTGTTCCGCAGCCGTCTGAAGCGGGCTACAATAAGAATTGATTATTCGTCGCATCAGACCACATAGCTATATTCTATAGCTTCAGCTTCTCTGCAGAAAGGCGTCTCTGAGCTCGCCTCTATGCTCGTTTTGCTTCCCGAAGGCCGCCCGGTTCGATCGTCTCGCCACATCGGATATGTGTCACTATACCACTACGCATACGGCCGCTTCCCTTCGTATAACCTTCAGCCCAGACGGGGACGCGCCATTAAAATAAAACGACGCTCTAATTTATTTCACGGAGCGAACATTATTCACGCCTTTTTCATCGGTCGCATTCTTATACAATGTTAATTAATGTGCCTCCGAAATATTACTTGACGATCGGGAGTGCTCCCGACGTTTGGCTGATTTATAAGCCCGAGATGTTCTTATGAAAGACAAATGCAAATGCAAACCTGATGATTATCTAATTCCGTTGGACTTTACAAACTGGTCGGATAATGTGATAATGTAGCCACTTGTCAGTGCTGAATATGTAAATTTTTATGTGAGGATAATTTCACTGCTAAAACATTAGAGGTTACGTTTAAAGAGGCACCAAAATAAATACACGAACCTCGTTTGTCCTTCAGAAAGGTTCAAGGCGAAGTGCGTAGTCGCCGCCGACACGTCACGAAATTTCGTTTCTAGAGGTTTACGACCGGTTCCGCACCCCATTATCATACTAATGGGGTAGATTTAGCCAAGTAACCAGTTACAGAGTTCGCAGCGGACTATTAATGAACGAATTTAGCGAATGAACGAACATTCGGTCTAAACATTTGCATATCACATACATTACATACACAAACTGATAGATAGGTAACTTTTTAAACAACGTCGATCCTAATGTTATCGAACACGTGGCTTTTATAAAAGAGCCAAATCACACTTAGAATTCCAAAATATGGCCAATATATTGAATGGAATATAATGAATTACTTTACGTTTTATTCATAGATAGGATAATTTGTTTACGATACTTTTCTTGAATTGAAAAAGACGCCTACATAATTATGCTTATCTGAAGAAAACAAGTTGTCTACTTGTGTAATATGTCTATTTATACCTAGTTTATCATTTATTTTTCTTATTTCATAGATCCTAAGTTTGTTCAGTTGCAGAGTAGACTCCGGGAATCCTCAATAATGAAGTATAAGTATAAGTAAGAATGAAGTATATATAGAGGATTGCATAGGTAAGGTACATCATCACGAAGAAGCTTTCATCGCTGTAACCAGAACTTCCTGCATGGGCTTAAACTTTCTTAGGGGAGAAGAGGTTTGATTTCTAGTCTTTAAGTAGGAGTATAATGTATAATGGTCTTTAGGTAGGTAAAGGTATAAGAAACAAAACAGATAATATTTCTACTTAATAACGGTAATTTTGGGAAGGACAAACCTCCAAACGCCCCCGACTACCCTCAGGAATAAATTATAGATCGTTAGTTTTAAAAATATTGTCGTATATAACCTTACGTGGCAATAAATTGTGACCTATACCATTAGGGTAAATCCAAATTACAATAAGTAACCTTAAACAAAAGTTTTTGTCGTAATTACGAGGACTCGTAAGGGCAAAGTAAACATTTTTATTATTGCACGTATCTCCACCGTTCACAGTGAGCGGATTGTAAACCTGCCTAGCCGGAGGGTAGGTCCCATACTCACCTCTGTAGAGGTCGCCTCGAGTTAACGGTCGGGTGAACCTGGCCCGGAAGATTGGCGGCAATGTTTTGCTCCATTTTTAGGGTACGGTAGAAAAATCAGAACTTTTTTTACGTCATTGACATTTATCGATTCATCCCAGATCTACTCAGACATGACAAAAAAAAGAATAGAATAAAAAATGATAGGGAAATATGAAACTTTAAAGTGAAATCTTTAGTTAGGTTAGGTTAGTTAGTAAATACATAAGTCACTCTCATGAAAACTATTACAGCTGATTAACATTGACACCGATTTCCTATTAGATAATAACTACGTATCTAAGAAAAATATAAACCAATCTTTGGACTGACTGACATTGTAACCAGACGTATATACTCGTATATCTAAATACCATAGGATCCGCTCTATGGGCAACATTATGCATGAATATACAAATTCAAACAAGCCTTTTAAAATAAAATGCCACCCAAAACTATTGAAAGAGTAATTATTCTTAGACATAATAACGACACGCGATATTTTTGGACATCAAAGAAGAGATTACGGAAAGGTTGGGTTATGGCAATACTTGCCAACTAATAAACAAACAACACTTCTGAACATTCCAGAGATAGCACATGCATAATAATAATTAAATATAAATATGTCTGTTTACCAAATTCAAGAAATCGATTCAGTTTCTTAGGTCAAAGATTAGTTACCAATTTAGTGACACTTTTTAAAAATCATGATGAATGTTCTGACAGAATTAAACGCTAATTGAATACAAAAGTTACATCTTTTTTGTCAAATGTCAACATTAAAAGTTTTAATGGACAAAAAATATTTGCTAATGGGAAAATTATTCATCATGTATTCTAATTGGAAGAATACCCAAAATAAATCAGTCGTGTACCTACTACAGGGCTTCTCAAATTGTGTTTCGCGAACCCACAGAGGTACCTACGCCAATTAAATCTTAGTTGTTTGGTTTAAAATTATCTTAAAAGCGGCAGAATAACAAAATTATTGAATAGTTTGAAAATAGCAAAGGAGCTTGGAGTATCATCCCATTCCATCCCCTTCTGCCTATGGATATCGTAACAAACCTCAAATTGTCTTTTAGGGGTCTGTTAGTTGGTTAGTAATAAGGCTTGAGATAGGTGTTACTGAGAGTATGAGAGGTTATCAATTCGTTAGTTATGGGACCGCAGAAGTAACAACTACCAGTGCAAGTTAGTATAGTAAGTAAATATTAGTATTCCAGTTAGTAATTGTTAGTATTTTTCTGTTCTAAAGATGCGCTTTTACTCCTATGGACAGATGGGCCTCTTGCAAAAGTTTAGTCTAGTACTCAAGCCCCCAGCCGGAATACGACAAGTCGTTTGGCGGCTGACTCGAGCGAAAGGGTGGTCGCTAGCCAGGCGGCAAGATTCACCAATCATTGCGAATGTAATTTTTGTTTAGTTAACTTAAATGTTTTGTTACTAAGACTTTACTAAAACGTTACAGAAAGATTTAACATAGTTTTTACAGTTCCAATGCAAACCTTTTTAATAGTGTATGGCATAATCTTTGCAGGTACTGTAGCATCATAGCGGTAGAAGTCTCTTACAAAATAGCAGGTCGCAGATATCTCAAAAAAATAAAAAGAGGTTCCCAAAGCTAATAGCTTGGGTAGCCCTGAACACATATATCACGACATGATACATGTTTCGTCTCAACAAAACAACAAAAATAATGAACAACAACCTCAAATAGTGAACTCATTAGCCGAATATTTTAATATACTATTTTTAAATGAACTTGAAGCGATAATTTAGTCTTGATTCTCGGATAGAAGGTAACTTTACCACAATACTTTTAAATTTTATCTATTATAAATAATAAAACATTGTATAGCAATTCAATTAATTACTATCTTTCTGCACAAATTGTTATGTTGCAAAAATTTGGCCTGTAATAATAATAAGTACCTTATCTAATGACCTCCTGTACGACGTTGGTTCTCAAAGACCCTAACGTAAAATAACCTTTAAAAAAATCAAATATCGTGTTTCATGGCAAATAAAAAGGTATAGAGGGCACTGTGGTGGTTCGTTTCGACCGACTCCAAAGAAGGTTATCTACGTATAAGTCTGGTTCTTTTAAAGTTTTGTAGATCGATGGTTATCCGAAATATTTTGAAGCAATTCAGTTTGTGTTTATCCCTATTTCACATTCATATTGTTACTAACATTGACCAAAATTAATTGTATTCAGATTTAATTGATTAAATTAATGAAGATAAGTATATCAAAATAGGTACCTTAGATATTTTCGACAATTTTTGTTAAAAATACCTTAACCAATTGACCTGAATTTTATACGACAACGAATAATTTTGCGTGATATAGCTTTTGAACTCTATGAACTCTACCATAAAACTTATTGTCTTTATCGCGTGTGAAAATTATATTCACTATCTTAATTTCTGTTCTTTATGCCTGTATAGTTTAGGTAGGTATTCAAAATTAAAAAGAACTGATAACTCTAATAATCACAAAATCATTAAAGCCTCCTTAAATAGCTGGGCTACTGACCCGTGAACTAACCTAATTTGAAATTCGCTAAATATTTTTTTAATGTGTGTCCGATAAACAATCATACTCTATCCAAACTGACTCATTACTACAAGTTCATTCATCCAAAAAATCTTATTTTAATTATTCCAAGCCAGTTAGCTGCCGGGACCAGAGTTTTCCACCAAGATCGGATTACACAAAGTCTTACTGCAATAAGTAATATGAGAACATATTTTTATATAGGTATCATAAAAGAGCTGACCAGGTGGTTACGAAATAACGCAAATGCGTCGCCATTCCTCATTCGTTCATTGTAGGCATATTTGACCCTCGAAAATATGTTTTCGTAGACATTTCCAGTCAGATAGCAATCTCGATAACACCGATGGGGGATCTGCACGTTAGGGGGCTCGAACCCTGTTTCGCATTAACGCTACACCGACTCGTCAAACAGCTTTTGCGATCCGAATCGATTACTACACTACACTCGACACGTAACTATTAATTCATTACTAATCAATGAACAACATAAGATCACAGTCGCTCTAAATTATTCCTAATTATATCGAGCAAAAAATTAACCTTGAATCAGGCAAGAGTAAGCGACCGTTTGAATATATAAATTGCGATGAGTGAACAAAAACTGAATATTCATCGTTGCGGTTTACTAGTCGCACGCATTCTGCTGTTTTCTGCTCCCATAGCGCGGACCATACACTACACTATATGGATGCCCGATACGAATCGATCTATTTCTCAATCTATACAATACAATACAATCTTCGTTTTTTTAACATCCAAGGTACTGTTATAATAAAAAAAATTGGAGTACGGATAATTTTTATATTTAGGTATGTACGCAATTGAAATCTTATAGTAAAAAAATAATTTTCACATAATATAAGGATACAATATCGATAATGAAATAATCGACTCAACTGAATGCGTTTCTTATCGTAGATCGGTTCATTGGGTAAAGATAAATTACTATAAAAAAAAATTAATTCAAAAGATCAGGCCTCTACTACACTACCAAGTTCGTAGCTCCCGTCAAAACAATCCTAATGTCCCGAAGATAAAACATTTCAAATGCACTGCAGTTATACTCTTTCTGGAAATCTGCCAGCCTCCTCCCAAATTCCTCCATCTGTATTGTCATTACAGCCAATACTGAAGTCGTAAATGGGGATATAATTTAAAATAACTCCGTTTTTCAAGCAACTTGTAATGGCATGTTGAAAAGAATTGTTTATTTTACGAGTTTCTCCTTTTTGCTTTATGTAGATATATCATAAGGAAGATTAGTTTAGTAGAATCGAGCGACGGTATAAATGTAATCGGACCATACCTACTTTGATAACATTTGATACCATTTTATAATGGCTAAGCGGAAGTGGATATCGCATCAATGAAAGCTTCTTTATAAAGTCGTGAACTTGTGACATGTCTACAAAAATAGGTAACATCATTCCTTAATTAGGTAACAATAAGAATTATCAAAATGAGAACAGGATGTTTGTTTTTATACGATTTATTTTCGATGAATGCAGGTGTTGTTTTCATGGTCAAGATTAAACACGTAAGTGTACTGCGTCTTTATATAAATACGTAACGTACGTGTGTGTGTGCTGTACCGATTATAATAAACATTATGTGGTGTATATAAGGGGGGTCCCATTATTATTTAGGTCTACATAAACCCGGTACCTAATGTTATTGTCGAGAAGTATCTCGACTTGAAGTATCAAGGGACCAGTAAAATTATTGTTTTTACGTATTGAAACTTCTTCATAACAGAAGCTCTGTTGTCTAAAAGTACATGAAAGTTGAGTATGTACTAAAAGTACATGAAAATGTAAGGTTGCGTATGTCTAATTTAACTTTAACTTTCTTATCTCTGATTTAATAAGATGCAGTATTAATAAACACAGAGTAAGCAGGGAATAAACTCTAATCTACTCTTTGAATTAGTCTCAGGATTAGCTAGTTCGAGCGTTACTTCAGACCATCTAAGTATTGAGAAATTGAGAATTCTATGAAGGTGTTAGATAATATAATTAAAGGTTAAATAAAATAGAGATATAAAATTATACAATAATAAGTGTTGCGAAAGATCTAAAGCTTGTAGTGTCGGGTAGCAAAGGTCAGTATTATAACAATTGCATTAACGCAGGAAGTAGTGAACTTTCGAGCAAATACTTCAACCATAACAAGGGTTACGGACGAACAGCTTTTTAAAATTTACTTGTATTGGATAAGACGAGTTTATATCACATTGTATTTTGGATTTATTCAGAGTAACAACGCATTTTAGACCACTTACTACTAATGTCTGATAATACAGATAAATAATCTGCAATGTTAACTGCATACTGATTATCTAAAAATGATATTAAAGCTATTGCTTTATTATATCCGTTTACTCATGTTGTATAATATCTCAGTTTACTCATACTTATAGCTTGAATTTATTGAGAAGTACGATATAGAACTTTTTCGAGGTCTATATTTTAAAAGCTAATACTACATTGCATAATTATTTATATCAATAAATTAGTACCCAATTTACAGTTACTACAAATCTAAATACCGGTAAGGGAAATTTATAATAATGACGTAGTTTAGGTACAATATAACTTAAAAGTCTACCGAGGAAGCCACAAGTAAGATTTTCAGTTGCGAACTTACCCAAAAGCTTTCCATGTAGTGAGAAAAGAGAAAAACTCCCGGAAGAGACATCGTAGCCAATTAGACTTCACAAGAAGACTGTCAGATGGAACACACCGGTGTTTCTATATATACACTTTTTGTTTACTAACATCACATAGGAATTTGTTTAACTATCGATAGCGTAAGTAAGCTCTCGGGAGCCGACGGCGTATAGGGTCTCGTCGTAAGCGAGCAACGACTGAGAAACGGACGGCATCGTACGCCCCTATATACCTACTACTTGCTATAGCCTGAACGCTTGATTTCACGCTCTACATCCACGAATTAATAACTATGGATCTTGGATACCAATCGACCATCAACCTGGATCGCTAGACACACGTGACTGAGAATCACTCGACTTTCTTCTGACTACGGCTTCATAGATTGCGGCTGACGGTTGACCCATTATTGTAACGATAAGGGCATGATTGGGAAAAATTGAACTAATTAGTTCAAGGCCGACTCGCGTCTGGCCGAGGAACGCTAGTGAGATGAAGTGCCCATGTCTAGGTCAAATAACGCAACTTCAGTAATGACTAATGGTTTATTTATTAACCTAATAATTACTTGAGACAAAAATGACAATTATGTTTAATTGCCCAATGTTTACTTTACTACTCTTATCTCAGAGTTTGTATTAAACGTCAATGTCACACAAATACATTCTATCTAGTTTGTTTGAACTTACCTACCTACTAGTAACATTTACGATTGTCATGCAAAAACGAGTAAGTACCTATGACCGATATAGTGATTGGATCATAATATCGTACATAATATCTAATGAGTACTAGCTAAATCCGGCTACGCATCATTATCGCTGGCTATTACCTTATAATAAAATGATTTCATAGTACTTCCTACTACAATAAACTCTTGTCAAGTTTCATGCTAACTCCGCTGGTTCATAATTCAGCGTGTGCGTTGTCTCAGTCAGTTACTGTTAGTGTCAAAGACTACTATGAAGTTAGTGTTTTATTAGAATTATGACAATTACTTAATTAGTCTTCGAATTTTAAAAACATTACGCAGACTTTTCTATATGTCACTAACTTAGGATACAAGGGACCAAACAGGTAAATTAACTAGTTAAAATAAAGAGCGCCCGAACTCTTCTGTTGGAGAACACTAAGTTTTACCTTTCAGCAGTTCAGTTGATAGCCACCGTACAGTATGGGTAGGTGTCAGTGCCAAGTTGATTACTATACTACTGTATACATTTACTTCTGACTTCGACTTTAAGACATTGTACGGTACCTGAATGACCAACGTCTTCTAACAGAAGGGACTAGAGAACATAGCTATAGAAATAAGAATCATTTATTTCAGTATACATTTAAATAAATGCATGACAAAAAAATATAGTATTAAAGGCTACAAAGAAATACGAGCAGTTGAGGCAACTGCATGGACTTAAGATAGTAACCGCTTGTATACCTCGTAACGTATTACAAGAATTTCAAACGCCTAAGACAAAATTGTGAGCAATGTACCTACGACTAAGTTTCCTGAAGCAAAGTAGGTACCTAATACCAGAAATAAAACCACAGTGTAGTGTATTCAAAGGTGCTATAGAAACCTAATGATGCATTACATGTCATAGGAAAAACCGTCACCGCCAAAACCAAAACATTGCGTCATTTCTCTATTGACATAATAGGAAATATGCCTAAAATACGCATTGGACTAATAGCATTAATACAAGACAACTAATTTTAGTAACCAGCCGTCGATTAGCTGTACAATAACTTACATAAAAATGGCTTACTGCTATCATCACTGCTACACACTTTTTTTAGGCGTAACTAATAAACATTTTTTTATCAACTATGGTAAATACTTGTAAAATATTCGTTCTTCAACACTTTAATTACCAACCGTCTGAGATATGTTCCACAATAACTTGAGCAAAATTAAAATTAAGTAAACTTCGATTAATAATATCCCGTAGGTATAAAGACCCGCGATATATGATACAAATATGCCAAGTATCATTTATTCCGTTCAGTGATTCGTCGCAAGGACAGAAAAAATACAAAGGAATAGTTATGTTTTGACATGCGAGCATAAATATATCCGTAGAGGGAAGCTTAATTATAATTTACAAAAAATATCCAATGTATAAATTCGGTACAGCATGAGGGAAGTTAGCCATTTTTTTAAAAAGAGCATTTATTCCATGGAGCATCGTTTATATGCCTAGAACCAACATAATAATTTATTCAAAAAAAAAAAAAACAAAAAACTCAACTGCCAGTTTTTTTGGGCTATCGTCAGATTTAAAAATATATTATAGCCTATTTCACTTTCACAATCGAGGCAAATCCAATGACTCCTCGTGTATTACTTTTAATGTAGGTACATAATATTATTAAAAGATATAATTATATTTTTGCGTACATTGACCTATTCTTAACATCAGTAATTATACGCATCAATTACGTCCATTCTGTTATCAGATATTTTTTCATAATAAGAATGTTTTCATTGTAATAATGTTAGATATTTTTAATTGCTTACTATAATATGTAAAAATATCATAAATAAAGCTATTGTGAACAAACAAAGTGATATTATAGCCTTGGGTATTTTATACTATTCATAAATAATTTCATACGGGAAAAGAACATGCGTGATTGTCGTTTTGTGTTTTCCTTATTCTTGAGGCACAAGGGGTGAATTTCCCAAACTGCTTTTGATGTTGAGGATCCCCAACTGACATAATTCATTTATTAAAAGAAATTAAACAAAATAACGTTAAAATTAATAATAAAAAACTGTGCTACTGAGATCAAAACAGAACCACTTAAGGCTCAACAAAAGCGGAAAGTAAGAAAATTCTCAACTCCGAGAAACAAATAACTTCTATTTTAGTTGGTTTTCAAGTCTCCACAAGGGGCGCCTACTTCAGTTAAAGTCGGCCCTGCTTAACTTATCCGTAAAATAGTCCTATCACCAAAATTATTTTAACCGTGACGAATCAAACATCGGTAATTGACTAATTAATTAGTGTCAAATGTCATTAACATCTACGGAATTTAAGTAACGCTAACTATTTTTACGGTCATTGAAAATCGATTAGGTATGTATTCTGTTTTCAAACATGGGACCGGAAACGAATAAACGTTGGAGGTCCCGTATTTTATCTCGTAGCTCGTGTAGTCCTTTGTCAGCTACACCCATATAAACTTTAATTCATTTTAGGGTTGCGAAGAAAACTATAATGAAGAGTCAGGTCTAACGATAGATAAACGAGTATGTAGGTAGTTATGTAACAAAAGAAGATAGTTGATAATAATTAGGTATAATATTTTCATAATTCCCATCCACGTTTATTCTCGAAAGAAGACACTCGTAACTAATAATCAAAAAAACATGGACGTGAAAATACATTACAACTTTGCTCACAAAAGTTTTCAAACAAAAATAAATATTTAATGTAAAAGTAATTAACATGATTTAGGCAACAATTTGATAACTCAAGTGTTACCTAATGTGGGTTATAAACGACCTCATGATTATGTGATTATTATATAATTATGCTTATCTGACCGTCTCTTAGTGTACTCCTAATATTAAAATAATACAGCTAAAACATCCTTTATTTATTACTAGTGGACCCGCCCTCGCTTCGCTTCGGGAAACCTACGCCGAAACGAAAGTAAAAAAAAGTAGCCTAAGTTACTCCTTGATACATCAGTCGTCTGCCAGTGAAAGTCCCGTCAAGATAGGTCCAGCCGTTTCAGAGATTAGCCGGATCAAATAGACAGACAGACAGACAGACAAAAAATTTTTTAAATGTCATTTCGGTATGTGTATCGTGTATACATACGTATGCATTTAGTAAAAAGCGGTTATTTTAATATTACAAACTGACACTTCAATTTTATTTAGTAGTATAGATATAGATTGATGGATTGATGATGATTGATTGATTAATTTTTTTTTGCATTTTTTTTGTATTTTAGATCCTCAATGTTAATTCAAAGCTAGCTACCCGCCCGCGTTTCACTTTGGAAAAAATATAGCATGTGTACTTACTTACTCGTATAAAGTTTAGGTATTTTTGATTCAAAATTTCTTCCCTGTTTTGTACCCTTTGTAGAGCGAAATTGAAAAATCTGTGAAATTATATTGTAAACAGTATGTTGAGGAAGTTATATTCTCAAAACCACGTTGATATCAATCATGAGTCGCCTGTGAACGATCTTTGAAAAACTCAAATTTTGTACATTCTTTTCACTTTTTTTTATTTTCTTGATCAAATATCGAAAAACTGGGAGACACGTATTCAATTAATTTAAGTAAGGAATATTTGTTATAAATTTGAAAGCAATCGGTTGATATTTAAAAAAAAATCCATACAAACTTTCGTTGCTTTTTCCAGGAAAACTATTATATTTTCCGGAAAAAAATATAGCCTAGTTTAAGCCCAGACTTAACAGCTATAGAATAAAAAAAGTTTTATTCAAATCCGTTCGGTAGTTTCGGAGATTAGCGTGTACAAACAGACAAACAGACAAACAGACAAACAGACAAACAGACGAACAGACAAACAGACATACAAAAATTTTAAAAATTGTAGATTCGTACTCAGTTACTGTTTTTGAGTCACTCTAGATTAGTTTTTGGTAAATATACGCAATGTACAGACAAATTTATTTTACTGTTTTATTATAGTATAGATCATTGCATTTTATAATTAGTTTTCAAGCCAGAAATACGCAAAAGTACAAGTATCGTCAAGAGAAAATTATGAAGTAGACCTACTACGGTGTTTAATCGTCGAACGGCGGCAATCCAAATAATTCCGGTTTAAAGTCTTCCATGGTGTTGAGTATGAGCGTGGCCTCCGGGACCAGGGTTTTATCAAGACGAGGGTCTGGTACCATCACGACTTGCATACCAGCGGCACGCGCAGCTTTCACCCCATTTATAGAATCTTCGAAAACCAAGCACTGAAAAAAAGTTAGAAAAACGTTACAAGAATGCAGCCATTATTTTTAGCTACCGTTAGGTCTTAAAAAGGACGAAATTTTATCTATGGACAAAATTAAAACATTGCTTTACATTTTTTTTATTGTTTATACCTTTTCCGGAGCCGGATTATCGGGAAACTTTGCCGCGGCTGCGAGAAATACGTCGGGATAAGGCTTTCCCCTTTTCACTGCTGGGTCGGAAGAGCCCCATGTCTTGTACGGTAGAAGTTCAAAAAATTCTTTATGATTCGCTACTTTTAAATCATATGACTCTTTACTGCTGCTTGTTGCTAAGCCCATCGGTATGTTGTGTTTGTGTAGGTGACGGAGAAGTTTTTCGACACCTAAAAATGTTTACCTATATATTACTGGAAATTCCACATGATATATCGTACTGATTTGGGCATCCCCAATTCAAAAATATTAAAAGTTAGGTTATCAAATAAATTAGTATTTTCTTAGGACAAAACATGTTTTACTTATCAGGGCTAGGCAAAAATATACTTCCGGGAAATGCCGCAAGATGGCGCGGATGACATTTAAAAGTAGGGAGGTCGAATCGAATAGTGTCGAACAATTTATGTTAGAACACGAACAATAATAAAAAATGTTAGATACATATTTTTAACTAGCTTCTTACCAGGCATAACTTTGCACTCTGGAAATAGTTCATAAAATATTTTTCTTGACTCTTCTAAAAATTCATCGACGGTAAGTGGCAACTCCAACTCATTTATAATAGATCCCGCGAACTCTCGGCTTTGCTGACCCATTATTTTACATTTCAATGAAAATGGAAAGTGTTTATCAAAACGAGAAGCGATCTTTTGAAAACCTATAGTATACAGATCTTCTGTGTCTGAAAGATACAATACAATTTTGATGAACTTTTACATTCGTATAACTATAAAAGTTAATTGATATTTTAGTAATTTATAACTTGCGATTACGCATTAAAATAATATTTATACTTATATTTTAATTAACTGTGACTGAATAGGTGAATAAGTATGGGTGTATACTATCAAACTTATATAACAAAAACTCCAAAAGAAAATATCAGATTCAAAATATTAAACACATCACTAGTATGTACTTCCTTGAATATTATCATTATTACAAAATGCACACTTAACTTTTGAGGATTTGAAAATACGCGCTATTTTTAATGACATGTCAAACATCGTGTTACTACAAATGAATAAAACCCACTTACTCAATAATAATCCATCCATGTCGAACAACAAGTGTGTAACGGGTGTATAAGACATTATTTTATTTAAGTTAATCTAGGTAGCAATAACAAAATTATAAAAGAGAACTTAGCGTCGCGGCTGTCAGTGCGTTTCAGTATGTTTCCATGGGTGTTGTTTAAGGTCGTGCGTAAATAATGTATTACGTAACCTTATCAATTTTATTGTGTGTAATAATAAAAGAAAATATTTTAAATTTGAAAATATAATATATTGAAGGCAGTTATTATGATACTGTGAACGCAATTGAGTATAATATCTTCAATATTTTGTTTACTAATTGAGTAGATATTCTAGATACCAATCTAAAGAATCATAGACTAGTAAGACATAACAAAATTATGTAATTACTTATCTAAGTACTTATGCAACGTATTACAATTTTCACGATTTATATAATTATTTTGATGAATACCGCTACCGCTATTAACATGGTTAGTGATTCAATGAATGAAATGTAGGGTGACGGAGCTTTGTTGATGCGCGCCTATTGATTATTGCATTGCATAGTTGTCACATCAGTTACTTCTGCCGGTTAGTTCTAGTTGGTTTCAAAATAAAATGACTATAGGAGTCATAATATTATAGTCCCTTATGTATCTTGATGAATAATAATAATACTAAAAAATAAAATTAATAAATAATAAATATAAGTTATGCAGATTTTTTTTTTGTCTATCTTCGGGAACTCGTTCTACCTCTATAATCTATGTACTATCCACTCCACATAACCTGTGGATCAAAATTGTACACTGTATGAATATCTGTTAAATTACTAGATTTACTAGTCAGTCTGTGTAATTCATGATGTGAATGTGCTTGTGCGTTGTGTCAATAAGAAGACATAAATTTTGTTTATCGAATATCGAAATAACTTTTAAACATAAACTCGGTCTTTTCTAATAATTATTATTCTTTTCTATATAATGTGAACACTTAATCTCTTTATCATGCAACGATTTGTACAGAACAATACATTAGAGTAACAACATAATTTTGATTTGTTTTTGTTTACGATGGAAGGTCCAGGAATGAGTTTATTTCAAGGAGCTCCGAGCATCAACATAAATAACAGTGCACAAGATAGACTTGAAGAACAAGAGGAATTAGAGGACCAGAAGCGACGAGATGAAGAGGTAATTTGTTTTACGCTTAATTATTAACCTAAAAATTACAATAACAATTTATATCATCCAAAATGTTTTCATCCAATTTCAGTTAAAACATAAGCTGGCGAATGCATTTGATGATCTTTTGGACGATGATGAAGGTAGTTCCGTGAACAGTAGTGGGAATTTCACGTTGGACGCGACTCAAACAAATGGCGGTAAATATAAACAAAGTTTGAAGTTTGATAGGTGAATACAATTCTGTTGTATATAAAGTTTGCCAAAATGATATCTTTCATTTCTCAGTGCGTCAACATACAAGGTCAGGTTTGCCGCCCACGTATGTGGAATCCCTCAATCACTTGAAAGAGGGCCAACCACTCTCAGAATCTCCCAACATGTACTGTGAGACACCCAAGAACCACCATTTGCTACACGGCAGGCCTCAAGAAGAACCTATGAAACTCCCATATAACTCTTATGCTGCCGGAGATGCACAGAACCATTATTATCATCAAGAATTCAGAGGTATAAATATTAAACTATATAAAAGTGTAACCTTAGAAAAACCGTTAAAGAAAGTCATTACAATTTGTATTATGTTGATCATTTTATCACTACATAATTACATTATTTGGTTTATGAATCAAAATTATCTTTCAAAAAATTATACTTCCAGCTCATCTCAATGGAATGAATCAGTATGAATCTAGACAAGAATATATGAACAATGAACAATTAAAAGTCATGTATGAGGTAAGATAGCTGAAGTTTTATTGCCACTAAAAATGCTAAAAGACCTCTTGGTGTATTAGTACCTTGGGCTTTCCCAATAACAAATCATGATGCATGTCTCTAGTGTTTTAGAAGAATATAATTAGGCAAGGCTAAGTTACTTTACTGTTATTTCTAGATGCGTGTCAAAGAATGTCAGCAACTGGCAGCACAGGTGGAGAAGTCAGACACTGAAATAGAAAGTCTCCGAGCGAGACTTGCTGCAGCTGTCCATGACAAGGATAAAGTGGAACTGTCTCTTCAGGAAGCTCATCAATTGCTTGGTATTCTGTGTTTACTAATTTATATTGTATCATATCTATCAAACATAACATTTACTGTACATGCTAATGTCAGTTAAAATTTTAAAAACGATATCTGTTTCAAAGACAAAATAAATAGCTCCTGTAAATGTGACTGCTAAAATTTCCATAAAGTCATATTCATTTCTAATTTTCTTATCTTCATTCGTTAATAGTTTTCTTTTTCTATATTAAAGTAAAAAGTTATTTCAATTAGATTTAAATCATGTAGTTCTTCACTATTCTTTGACTTGTACTACAATAAATGTAACAATAATTCCTAATGTATTTTATACCAGCATCTAGTAAGCATGCGACATTGGAGCTCGAACAACGCTTATCATCAATGGGACAACAACTGTCGGCAGGCGAGCAAGAAAAAGATAGCCTACGTCTTGAGCTACGCGCAGCCTCTGTGGCGTTACAGGAAGCACAGCAACGGTTGCATACCGCACAGGTAGGTGGCGCCACTAGTAATTATAAATAAATGGACTCATACAACTGTAGTTTGATGACAATTTTAATATTTATTTTTTTACTTTATACAGGTAGCCCACACACATGATACTGATGCACTGTTTAGAGAACAGCAAGATAGGTAAATATAATTAAAGAATATGATATTAAAAATGCAATGCATTGTGTCCATTAATATGTATTATGTATACATTGATTTATTTTTAGGCACCGTGAAGAGATGGACAGGTTGCAAAAAGATTTGATGAAAGTGAAACATAGGTTAGACGAAAAGGTAAGTTGTAAAAACTATTATTTCTATTATTAGGGCTAGCTTATAACAGTAGACAGGATGACAGAGACATATATTCATTATACACAATTTATTCCAGGATAACGAAATAAAGACATTAGAAAAGCGTTGTATGGAACGAGAGAGAGAGAAAGAAGAAATTTTAATAGAGAAAGGGGCAACAATTAATAGACTGGCCGGTGAACTTGAGGCAGCTCAGAACAGGCTGGTCAGTGGAGAGACTTCACGGTTAAAAGAAAAAGTTTTACAACTAACAACGGAAAGAAATGTTGCCAGGGAACAAGTTAAGGAGCTTGGCGTAAGTATCATTAAAATAAAGTAATTCTGTTTTAAAAATAGAGTGGTATCCGTAGATTTTGGGGAGAGGGAATTGCATGTCATTTCATTGATTACACACATCAAATATTAGAAACAGTATTAGTTAAAAACGGTTTTGTTAAATTGTTATCGTATATTGTTCCGGTTACATAACAGCCTATAGATATACGTAAATACTTTCTGGTTAAAAAGGATTATTTTGATGCTATTATTTAAACCAAATATATTATTACTACATTCAAGAAGAAGTGGAAATACATCTTGGAATAAAAAGAGAATAAATGGATTTTAGAAATTTGATAACTGCTACTTGAACAGTATTTTCAAAAGGTCTTATACATGATGTAGTTATTTTAGTAAATTTAATTTCAGTCAAAATTAGAAGTGACAGCCCACGAATTAGTTCTTGCTCGCAACAAATTAGCGGCGAGTCACAAGGAGTATGAAAACTGGCGAACAACACTCAATCAAATATTGATGGAAGCGCTGCCTGATAACGCTTATAATATAGGTATGTTCTATATGTTATATGCTGACGGACTATACATTTAATAGACAAAAGTTAAAATCTAATTAATTGACGCAGTAATTAATTTATTGTTAAATATTAAATTTCAGGAGAACCACCTTCGCCAGGCAAATTAGCAACTTTGAAAGAAATTTTAAGTCGATATAAACAACAAATACATAAATTGTCGCCGCTGCAGGAGGAAATTGCAAAACGGTATTTATTTAGTCAAAATTTCACAATACATGATAATAAGAAAAACATAATTATGACATTAAAAAAATAAATGTATATTAAATTATCAAGTAGACTAAACAGCATTTGTTTTTTAATTTTGTGTAACTTACAACAGTTACTATTAATGCATTTTTTTTACATGCTTTTTTTTCTTGTTCGCCAGTGACAAACGCCTAGAACAGCACCGGAAGCAAGAGTCAGAGTTACGAGCTAAGCTAGAAGAACAGAAGGGAATAGAAATGCAGCTAAATTCCCGAGTGGCCGTGTTACAGAACAAACTGGAACTATTGGGCACCACCAATGATAATGATCTCATAGAAGGTTATAAACAGCAGAATGAACAATTGAGAACTGAACTTGAGGATGTCCGAGCACAGCTTAAAAATGTAAGTAAACCTTTGGTAGAAAAAGACAATCAATGTTAAATATGAATTCTTGAAAAATTTACAAATGAGGTTTGTCCTTATTTATAAGAAATTAAAAGAAAGTAAGGGGTCTTTTTACATCTTACCTCAAAGTATAAGAAACAAAAATATAATTTAATTAAACTACACAGATTTTAAGAATGTCGCATAATGGTGCCCTGTATTCCATTGCTTATGAGACGGAAATTCAGAATATTTTTTTTTTTTCACTATTTGTGTAGTCCTAACATGGGGCTATATGAGTGTAGCGTTATTTTTAATTTCGACTGGTGTAACATAATTCCAGGTGGATCTGAAGTATACGGAGTTGGAGATGGAGTACGACAAGTTGAAGAGCGAGCGCGGCAGCCGCGCGTCGCTGGCGCAGGAGGCCAACGCGGACCTGCTGCGAGAGCTGGAGCGCTGCAGCGGACAGCTGCGGGACACGCTGCGGGAAAACAGCGAACTCAAGACGCTGTATCTACAGGTATTAGTCACGATGATTTATCGTATACTTCGTTTTTTTCGTCATGATATAAAAGGTAAACAATCTTACACTGTCTTTTTATTGTAATTATCGATTTAAAAATAAGACAGATACAAATTTAAAAAAAACTAAAGAATAAACAATAATTTAATGTTAAAATAAATTTCTGTATACTTCTAAATATTTTTTTTTAACTTAATGAAATAAATAAAAGTTGTGCCAAGATTGTTTACCTTTTATGTCACGACGAAAAAAACGAGGTATAGTATGTATAGTACGCGACAGGTCGACAAGTCGACATGGCAGTCGGGGTATGAAGTGAGACGCGGGGGAAGCTACACCCCGCATACCGCACGTAATTTTATACCAACGTTTTTATAATCTGAATATCGACAACTTTTTTAAACCATTTTTAATTATAAATTGCGTCATATTACTCAACTCTCGTATTAAAGAGGAGTTAAATTTTGTCAGTAAGTGTGCTGGAGAGTGTACTATGTATCATTTCATTTAATTTTATAGGTATGTAGTACTCGCGACGCTGTAAACAGGGAAATGAAAGATTTACAAAGTAGAGTACAAAAGGAGAAAGATCTTTATAAAACACAAGAGAAAGAATATGTTGAGAGGATAGAGAAAGAGAAACGCCAGGTGCAGAAGTTGACGTCGGATCTTGCCAGTGCCAAGGAAGAGTTGGAAAGAGCCAATAAGAGAATATCGGAGTTGCAAAAAGAGTTTACGGATAAACAGAGAGAGTTTAGTGACAAGCTTAATAAATATCTCGAAGGTATGTTGTCTATATATTAATATATAGTGCTCGAATTTTTTAATTGCTCAAAAACCCATTTTTGAATAGCTCGATACTAACATCCTTAATTAATAATAAAAACCACAATATTTTATATGTAATTTTTTTCAGATGAAAAGAGTGCAATGCGCAAAGAAATTGAAACCTGTGCTCAGTGCGAAAAGCAGCTCAAACATATTCGATATTTGGACGATCAACTTAGCAAATGTAACGCCAAATTAGGTTGGTACAGTATTATAATCATACATACAAATGTTATACCATTTACCTATCCGATATTATTTGTGCACTTTGTTCAATTTAATCTATATTTGACTAATATACTTCTACAGCAACTCAAGAAAACAATGAAACCCTAATGAAGGAGTTGAAAGGGAAAGCGGAGTTCTTCCAGACCTACATCATGGAGCGGTACAAGAAGCTTCAAGAACTACGGTCAGTGGCCACAAACACTGAAGAGAGTGTGTCGCCCAACATTGGACAGTCTGACCAACCTAATAACGAAAATGATGATGCATTTGCTGCTAAGGTAATTGATTTTTTTTTACCCGACTGCGTGAGAAGGGGGTAATAGTCTTTCTACTATATGTCAACTTCTTTGGCACAGTCTACAGCCTAAACGCCAAGATTGATTTAAACATGACCTCTTCACATTGTGAGGTGTCATAAATTACCATTATCACCATAGACTCTTTATCGTAAAATCTTAATGTATATTATTAAACTAAGACCTACAAAAGATGTTTAGTAAGTGTTGGTTCCTAGAGACACATATTTTTTTATAATGTAAAGCTGGATCATGATCGATGGTCACCATCGCCCATTCATCTATAAAAATATCGCTGAAAAACGATCTACTTCTTCGCTCTTCGTTGTTGTTAGTATCTTTACTCTGTTCAACAGACAGCCCTAATGATGAAAGAAAAAGCAATAAGAGATCAGATAGCTGAAAAATTCACTCTCGAAATGAAAACCGTGGAAATGAACTGCGCGAGACGATTGAAAGAGATGGAAAACGAACAGCTTACGGCCGTTGGAAAATTGAAGGATTTATTGGAAAGAAAAGCTCGCGAAGTGGAAACACTCAAGGAGTTTATACTATCAGAAAGAGCTAAAGTAACGCAAATACTAGAATCTAAAGAAAACGAAATATCTGTACTAATAAAAGAACATAATGAAATGCAATTAGAATGTCAGAAAGCAAATGAAAATGTAACAGACTGGAAACTTAAAGCGGAGAGATATAAAGAGAAATTATCACGGTTAAGTTCTCTCGAAGATCTCCTCACTAAGGAGAGAGAAGACTGGAAACAGAGAACCAATTCGTGTGCAAAGGAATGGCAGTCGTTAAAAACCAAATCGGTGGAACTGCAATCACAGTTTTCTCAACTAGAACAAAAGTATGTAAAACTTCAAATGGAATATCAAACGCTACAAGAAAAGTACAGGAATGCTAAAAAGACTGTTTTTACTTATAAGGTAACTTCAAACACCCCCTTTGTTATACTAAAATATCTGAGTTTTTATGTAATTTACATGAAGTTTCTTTTTTCATTTCTTTATTTGCAGGATTACATGTCGAAAAAAGATACGCACATTAACAATGAAATAAATAGAATACAGGATGAGTACAGGAAAATTTTTGTTAAATTGCAAAGTCAACTTAATTATCAAGTTAGTGCTCGGATGCAAGAAGAAAAAAATAAAGCGTCACATTCTCACCAACACCAGCCTTTTGATGTAAGTATAATTTAATTTTTAAATAAATAAGTCTTGACAACAATAATAATGCATCTGATACCTATGTAATTTTATTGGAAATAGCAGATGATACACAAGATAAAATTCATACTGTCAATACACTTCTGTATTGTTTGATTAGTATTAGTGGAAAGAAATTTGAGTGTTCGTTTTAATGTTTCAAAAATATACGGGGCACATATACCTAACTTTCCGACGTAATTCATTCTAAGCCCTAAATTAATCTTTGTTAATTTCTAATTATGAACATTTCAGTATAGTGAAAAAATGAACAGGCTAAACGAAGAATTCTCTCGGCTGGTGCAATGTGACTTCAAGGATAAACAAGATATTAATCAGTGACCAACCAACATGTATTGAACATAATCTGCCAGTGAGGTAATAATATACCCAGTGTAATATTTGTAATTAATTATTTTAAATGGACCCAATTTAAATGAAGCGACCATGTATATTCAAAACTTCTTTTCAAATGAAAATATTCTAATTAATCCACTTGCTCATACATTGATATGTGAACAAACAATATCACTTTGAAACACAATTATAAATAGTGTTTGTTACCATTCAACAAAATGACATAAGACTGAAATTGTATGTGATTTTTTCGTACAAAACATGAAATAATTATTAAATTTTAACCTCGAGCATTTTAAGACGTGACTGCATAAGTTAAGATTATATGCTGCAATATTGCAAACACATACTCATAATATATTATTATGGGAAAACAGAGTAATTCCAATGTTTTGAAGACAGCAGACGAAGACAAAGTAAGTTGATTAATATAATGGCTGACATTAATAGGTTTGTTATTTTACAATATTGAAACACTAAAAATGTGACATAGTATTTGTTTCATTCCAATTTTATTGTTTAGAAACTTATCGAATTTGTTTAAAAATATTGGTATGTACTTAAATTATGTATATTATTATGTGTGTAGATTTAGTGTTTATATGCTAGACAATTAGTATTAGTTAGTTAAAGTTCTTTGTTATGTAGTAGAGAATTATTTTATTATGTTGAATATTATAATTGTAGCCTGAAAGGTATATGATGAAAATTGCATTTGAGTTTGACAATAATAAATGTCCGTTTTGTAAGATTTTAATGCCCCAAATTAGAATATAATTATGATTTTTGAAATTGCGCGGGATTTAACATTGCGAATGTGTAACGATAAAGGCTTACAAAAATACGAGTATACATAATAATGATTTGTAAGTGTAAGAAGACTGTAAAATATTCCTCTATTAAAAGTAATATAACCTGTGATACTTAAGTACAGATATAGAAGTAGCAGTATTAATACACAATATTACATTCGAACATTCCTTTGTATTCCACAAACAGATCTGGTACCATGTATTTGCTCGTAAATAAGTATTATGATATATTTCATGTTAATTAGTGCTCAATTATTATTGTACTTGTAATTTAATGATTGAACTTATATATTTTTATAGAAGTTATTGAAGCTTCAGTTTTAAATTTTTCTTAATACTTTTTGTCAGCTGTGTTTTTGCCTTATTTTCTGTAAATCGATGTAAGATTTTCCATACGAATAAATGTTTTGAAATAACTTTGTAAGGTTGTTAATATTATTTTAATAATTTGTAAATAAATGAAACTATTTTTACTATCGTCTTTTATTTCTTAGTATAATATTTTGAAGGTATAAACGGCATTTTGGCTACCAGGCAAGATACATCTTTTCCTCGGATGTTGACAAAGAGTGGGGTGCCATTTTTCTTGAGCTTTTCAGCGACGTATCCCATAGCGACGTTACCACCCAGCGATGGACTCGGGCAACCACTAGTCACTTTACCAACAACTTCCCCCTCACTTTTAAGTACTGCATCCTTCCTTGCAGGGGCGCCACTCTCGATCCTAATACCTACCCTTCGTTTATCCACCCCTTCCTTTATTTGTTTCAAAATAAGATCCGCTCCCGGAAAATTAGCTTCCGCTCGTCTACGCTTCGACACCAACCACGTTAAACTAGCTTCCACGGGAGTAACGCTTTCATCGATATCATTTCCGTATAGACACAGTCCTGCTTCTAGACGTAACGAATCTCGAGCTCCTAGGCCTGCGAGTTTTACCTGTTCAGATTGCAACAAAGCTTCGGCGACTGTGATCCCCTTATCTGCGGGTATGGATATTTCCACGCCATCTTCGCCGGTGTAACCGCACCGTGTAACGCGACATGGGACTCCTGCGACATTCCCTAAGCGCGACGACATAAACACTAAATCTCCAAGGGGTATATCCGTTAGCGGTTGCAAAATAGATGCAGCTTTCGGTCCTTGCAATGCTATCAGAGCTCTTTCACTCACGTCCCAAAACTCGACTGTTACGTCTTTTCCTCTCTTCCGAAACGCTTCGGACGTCGCTAGCATGTGCTGCTTATCAACTTCGAGACGTCCAGCATTCGAAACAATGTAAAGCTCTTTGTCGTTCACCTTGTTCACGATGAGGTCGTCAATAATTCCACCCTTGTCGTTCAGGAATACCGTTAATGAACCGGTACCATCCTGAAGTCCCTTCAAATCTAACGGACAAATTGACTCCAGCCAAGACACGCAATCCTTTCCGCGTACGTTGGTTTGTAACATGTGAGATACATCAAAGATTGATGCACTGCTTCTCGTAAATAAGTGGGAAGCCGACACGCTTAAATCTGCGTATTGTATTGGTAATAGAAAACCTGCGAAGTCCACTATTTTGCCTCCACATTTTTCGTGCAAATTATACAACGGTGTTTTCTTTGCTCCACCCTTATCACTGTATGATCGAACTTGTGTACTAGTACGAGAAATGATTTTCAAATAAGGACGAGTTGCATATAACACTTTTTTTACATTTAAAGAACACATCTTGGTAGCTGAACGTAAAATGGTGCAACTAAATACATTCCGAATGTGTAGTAATATCTTATCAACCTTATAAGTGAAAGGCCAAGGGTCGATCGTTACGAAAATATGTTGTTATCGTAGGTAAATAATGTACCTACATAAATGTTTCATGTTTGTGGATAAGCAACATCTTCAAAAGTATATTCAAAAGGTACAAGCCTCATTTAGAGGAAACTGGAAAACAATAGTATTAACACATAATTCAATACTTACTCAACAGCAAGTTTTGAGTGATGTATCAAACAATAAATAGAAGATAATTAAGTAATGTAATTATTAATTTAACCTACCTACATATTAATTCATCACGCTAATTAACTAGTAAGAAATAAAACAATTAACCTGACGACTTAACAGCTCTGGGAGGGGAAAGGGCAAAAATTATACCTATACCTAACCTATGATGTTCTCAAAATAGTAACAAAAACGATACACCATAATATCTAATAATCTGTCAAGATATTTGGTCTCTAAAGTATGCTCATTAATTTGGACATACATGGTCTCGTAAAAAATCATCTTTGTTCCTATCCTGCACAGTTCTGTAGAAAAATCTATTTTACATCTACCAAACGCATTTTCTTCAGTTTATTGTAATTAGTCATTTTAAACTGGAACAGTAAAAAAAAACAAACCAGTAAACTAATAAATTTATTAACTACATTGAATTATGTGCCATTTATATGTTTTATGTAATCTTCAGTTGTCAGTAATTCATTTTTAGTAGCATCAGAAATTGCAATGCTAGATAACATGATGGCGATAAACCCGTCAGAGTCAGGATACTGTTTGAGCAGCTCTGGATTCGTTACTAGTTCTTCATTAACTTCAATTAACCTTCCCTTCATACAAGAAGGTACTTCAAAACTTGTACCATCACTGTATTCTATTTTGCAAATCGCTGAATTTGGAAGTAATGTTTGACCTCCTTTCTTCCCTTTTCCTTTAACAACATTAGTCAATCTGTCTACATTTCCGACAGAGAAATTAATTTTATAATCTGCCATCTTCTTGAAGAAGAAATGACTAGGAGCCAAGGAAAGCAGGACGATTCTGTTTGAATGAAACATTAACATGATGTCATTGTTTTTTACTCCATTCACATCCAACACATATCTTTTGCTGAAATATCTGTCAGTAAATGACTTGAAAGATTCAACTTCTTTCAAGTCTATGGAATCTAATATGTTAGGGTACATTGCTGCTTATATGTAATATACCTTAGCAAATATAATGTAATGTTATGTAACTTATAGAGCCTGTTCCTGAGCCTTCTGCCTTTGTTCCTGGGCTAATATCCTGGCTCTAATAGCAGCATGCTTTTTAATGGACTCTTCGTAGTTTCTTCTTGTCCTTTCTAGTCTTTCAGCTTTCAAACACTTTCTCATATCCCTGTCATAGTCATTACAGTACCCAGTGAATTTTAGGAAGGGGTGCTGAAAATATTAATACTATTAATACACTAGGATAAGCAACTATACTTTCCTAATACATCCTCAGCTATAGTAAAATAATATTTTAATTAGGAAACTGAATATTTGTTTCTACAATGTAGTTTGATTACCAAGTGTCTGACTGGTATTAAGACTTGTTCAAATCTAGTGACTAGCTAAGTCAAACAGATTTGGACATAATAATAATTATATAAATATAGATTATAATAATTGGAGCCATTATTCATTAAGGTGTTATTTAACTGATGGAAAATTTGACCATCCATTTGGCAGGAATGAGCAGACAATTATATTCATTCATAATGGGAAATAATCAAAGCAATATGAAGTGAGACACTTTAAAGCCCAGGGAGGGACCTATTTGCACAAGGTATTTTTTATATACCATAACCTCAATACCTGAAATAACAATACATAATACCAAATCTATTTATTTACCTACCTCAGAATGACAATTTAATAACTTCGTTATAAACACATTGCACTCGTCAGTGTGTAAATGTGGCGACAAATCAGTGTGCATTCTATGTATTCTTTACCAATACAACTATTTAAAAGATTAGAGAATGTCTCAAAAATCTACAAATTACTAAAAAATAGATATCGTAGCTGCGTATCGTAAGTGATCGTAAGGTACGGTAACGTAACTTTCATTTCAGTTCATCTCACTTAATAAATTGTCATTTGTCAGTGTCAATCAGTTAATAGACACAATGTCAGAAGTGTTCTCTGTCAATTTTCCGCCATGATGAAAGCACTGACAGACTTTATATGAATGAAAAGTCGCCACAGAATGCTAAAATATACAACATACGGGTTTGCGCAAACGAAGTAAAGCACTAAAGTAGCAGTATCCGGGATATTATCCCAGTTTTAATAAAATTCTAACATAGGTAATACAAAATCTATTGACTAACCCACTAGAACACACAATACTACCTAGTCTATGAATAGAAGTCTGTGCGGTGGACGGTAGTTTCATTACATTTAAATCCATGTGTGTATTTTAAAGTAACTTGCAAAATGTAACTTCTCAATACAAAAAGGACAAAGGACATTAATTTCAAAAGCATTATGTAGCACCTCACTATATTACATTAACTTATCGCATGTAGCTATACCTAATGCAATAATATAGATGTAAATAACTATTCAATGCAACTTTAAATACTTAGTTATGATAATAACCTTCAAGGGTGGGGTGGTAATAGTAAATAAAAACAACTTAAAAACATATTTTATTAACTTTATAGTCACATTGTGTCTCATTCTAAAATAAATAACAATCAGGGTAGAGACGCCATTGTTTTTATTAGGTACTTAATCCTAGTTTACTAGGAACTCACCTCAAGTAGTATAACAACTTTACTATCAAACTTTAACGTAGTAATGACTAGAATTATTAAAAATATAATCTCGACATTTGTATAAAAAGATAGTGTTAATTAGGAAATTGGAAATATTGTCTTGCATTTTTCTAAATTCACTAGTAAACGCATAAATAAAAAAGTCTTAAATTAATACATAAATCATTCGACTCGACACCATTCACATCAAAACAGGAATAAGCGAATGTTTAAGCAAAATAAATAATAACAACGATCGATTATAAAATGCTTTTGTAAACTGTGTTTCGACGCCCAATTAGAAAAAGAAATGCATTATGTGCCCAAACAAAAATCATCTAATCCAATGTACTAAAATAAAAAGCGGGTGTTAAGTGGATAGGGGTCTCAACTCTTGGGCATGCCTTGGGGCGTGGCGGTTTCCACCATTTTCTTGTATTTGCCAACTAGCTCGGGGAAGTCATAAGCGATGGCCACGTCGAGCTTGGTGATGGGGCAGCCGCGGAAGTAGGTGCACGTCGCCGATAGCTGCTGGAACTCGTACAGAGGGTTCAACCTGAAGAAGTCTCTGTAGGTTTCAGGGTCAGGAAGATCATACCTGTGGAAAAATTTACTTGTCAATATACCTACATTCAAAACTGTTAAATTACTGCTTGGTTCATTTACGAGTTACTAATTAGAAAAATACATGATAGTTACAATGTATATTCAGAATCTGGTAGGTGTTGTTATGAATGAGTTTGAGTTTGAATTTTACTAAAACAATATTTTTGAGAGTGTTTTAGCTCTTATAGTGTCGAATTCTTCCAACGCTACAGCCGCGCGATGCGTGATAGAAATGTTTTAATTCCTACTGGTAAGCGTATAAGTGACAGACATACAAACCTAGAAATGTTAGTGAGTGTGCTGAGACCCTCGTAGATGTGATAGTTTTGTGGATTCTCGATGATGGCGTCTGCAATAAGCTTTTTGTTGCCGAAAATGGTCTTGTGGTTGTAGTACGTTGTTAGATAGCAATCAACCATCTTCGCATGATTTCTAACACGCACCTGTTGAAAACAAAATTCAAAGACATAATTATACTATCCATCATTAGTTATTTAACATGAACAGAAGTGAGTTCGCAGGCTTATTCTTTTTTCTCATAGTAGCTACCTTATAAGTAGATAATTCAACTTGATAGGTAAGTATATAAAATCCAAGCACACTAGGTACAATCCTAAAGACTAAAAGGTCGACGGATTTTAATAATCCAGTAAATAATTAATTACCGCAAATCGTCTAGCGCTAGCAATCTTGTTCTCGATGCGCTTGTCGATGGCCTGCCGCAGGTCTCGCAGCAGCTCCCGCTCCTGGGCCTGCAGCAGGCGCGCCGGCGCACTCGGTTCGTACGGCATCGACCACAGCGACACCGTGTACATCACCGGCGGCTGCGCAGAACTCATCAGCGGCGATATGTTCCAGATCAACGCACTCTGCACCCGCATCAACTCCTCTGGCTTCACGGAGTCGGCCTTGTTCAGCACGATGCGTGTCTGGATACGATTGAGATTTCATGAGTACGTAGTCGCTTAAGTTAAGTGAAATAATAGGTCCATCATAAACCTTTTTTTTTTAACGTGGGGAAATCCTCATGGATACCTATCTTCGCGGGGGCGATGGACAGTTTATGCCGGACTCCTACCGGCCATAACCACGACCATAACTTAACTTAAAGGAGTCGGCGATGTCAATTCAACAGTTTCGCGATATCAAAAAATAGCATTATGAGAGCCAGCTTATACTTAATTGCTACTGCCACTATTTCCTCTGATTTATTAATCGAAAGTGATTAAAAGAAAGTAATTAACAAATATCCTGGCTGTAGTGTCTGTTATCATTTAAAAGTATTACGCAATAATGTGATTAATTTCTACTTCTGTGAACAGCTTGGCAAAAATATATAATTGTGTAATATGTCCAATTATGTAGTAATATAAATAGAACTTCCATCTGAAGGTATTATTTCATCGATTATAAATATAATCCCAACGCGTGCAGTAAGGAATGAAATCTATCATCGTGATTAACAATGCTTTCTATAATTGGAAGGTACGAGTATAAATCTATGATCTGTTAATTGACTGAGAAGACACTGCCAAATGATTCTTAACGCGTTGAAACTGCTATTAATGTCTGGATTTAAGGATGACGAATTGTTTCGGATACTTAAGGGCACAGTTCCTAACAGGAAGTTTGCCAAGAGCCATCCGGAAGTTTACGACATTACATAATGAAAATGGTTAGTATAATTTAGGTAGTATATACGCAACGTGGAGAAATGTAAACGAAAATTAAATATGGAACAAAGACACTGTTTCTACATACCTGAGATTCTCTGCCTTTGAGCTGATCAAGTATTGCCTCCGTTTCAGGTCCGACGTCTAGCTTGGAAGGATCGTACACCAAGAAGATAATATCAGCGCGATCGATAAACCACTGGCAAGCATCGTTGAAAGGAAATACTCGCGATACTTGTTTCCTCACTTCTAAAATTCCCGGAATTTCCACGATATTGACCTAAAACACAAAATATTCTATGTACCACAAGGGTTTTATAAACTTATTATTTTCAGGTTATTTATTAGCTGTTCTGTTTACCTACATAGAGATTAATTTAAAAACGTCCCTTACTTTTTCGAGCAACTTGCTTGGGTACTTAAGACCTCTAAGGCGTTCTTCTAATCCTTGACCGAATTTCTGTAATCCAGAGAATGTCCAATCGGCGGCGAGCTGAGTTCCGTCCAGGACTTCCGGGTCTTTGCCGTGCATTAGAATATTGAAATAAGCTGGGGAAGGCTCGGCACCTTTAAAAAAAAACCATTTTGTTCGAAAATACGTCTCAAAGAAGGAAAATAATAATGGATATAGCAGTAAAATTACCTGTTCTTAGGGACCACTCCGTAAATTCTAAACCGGTCAAATAATTTAAAATGCTAGATTTTCCGCCACTCCAAGGCCCCATAAAAAGTACTAAAGGTTTAGAAAATATTTCAGGATCGCCGAAGTGTCTATTGCTTAAATCACGATATTTATACAGAGCTTCTAAAGGTTTAATCGAGTTTTCATATAATCTCTTCAAATCTCTGAGGACGATGTCGGCCGACCGCTCTATTATCAATTCAGCTTCACTTGCTTCCTCATCCAGTCTCAAAATTTGAACGATGTGATCACGGGATCTTAAGTTTTCTGGTATTTCTAATGTCTAAAAGAAAAAATCAAATAAATATTAACTTACATAGGGAAGAAGTAATGAATATGTATCAATTTATTTAATATTTCGGAGAATAATTAACGTATTAAGTTGAAATATTACCTTTAGTAAATCTTCTTCAGGAGTACCTTCTTCTTCTTCATCCGATTTCTCTTCCGAACCAGCTTCTTCCGACTCTTCATCGCCCTCCTTGGTTACTTCTTCAGAACCTTCAGCTTCCTCCGATTTTCCATCCTCCTCTTCTCCAGTGGCCGTTTCTTCAACAGATTCTTGTTGTTCAGCAGACTCTTCTTTGGCTTCTTCAGATTGTTCACCAGATTTATCTTGAGATTCTTCCTCTTTGGAATCAGCATCGTCTTTTCCTTCTTCGGACGCAGGACCATCTCCTTCAACAGTTTCTTCAGAATCAGCCTTTTCTTGAGATCCATCGTCTTCTTCCTTTGTTTCTTCCTTACTTTCCTCATCATCTTGCTTTACTTCTTCTTCACTTTCTTCCTTGGATGCATCAGCAGCTTCTTCAGATTGATCTTCGGCGTCTGCTGTACTCTGATCAGCTTCGTCACTAGCAGCATCTTCTTGACTTCCAGCTTGCTCTCCTTCTTCTTTACTATCTGTGTCATCTTCAGTACTATCCGGAGTAGCTTCTCCACTATCTCCCTTGTCCTCACTTTCATCCTGTGCGTTTTCTCCAGAATCATCATCGACTTGTTCGCCAGTGTCTTCGCCACTATCTAAAAAATTTAAAATTTGAGTTACGCAATTATATTGAATTAGACATAATCATTCGAACCTGACTGAAGCTGTGCAAAATTTTCTATTGAAGGCTAAAAAGAGCTGCTTATAGTAATATAAAATATTAATGAAGTGTTAAATTGAATGTTAGGCATGTTTTTAATAGTTTTTAATTTTCTTTTCCTATAAATTATACACTACCTTTTTCGGTTTCTTGTTCATCAGCTGATGCTTTTTCCTGGCTGTCTCCATCAGTGTCTTCCTTGCTTTCATTTTCCTGTCCTTCAGCACTTTCTGCTGTTTCCTCAGCTGTTGCGTCCTCTTTCGAGTCGTCTTCAACTTGACTGCTTTCGGGTTCGAGGGATGTTTGTGATACATAGGGCTCGTCTGCTACTTCTACTGATGGCTCTTCTTCTGTATTTTCTTTGCTACCACCATCCTCTTGGCTTCCTTCTTCCACTGTTTCACCCCCATCTTCAGCGGACGTTGCCTCTTTACTATCATTATCTGCACTTGCTTCAGTGGATTTGTCTTTTTCTTCTGAATCTGCAATTACATCACAAATATTGACTGAAATTATAGTATTAAAATCTAATTAAAAAGTCATTATAGGATCCTGATATTTTTAGTTTGTCAGAAAACATTTATTACACATACCTATGTAGTTACATGAATTTGACCATTTTATTTCTTGTTGGTAAGACCATAAAATACGTAGGTATAGTTAACTGCTACCCACATAAATTATCTTCGAATGAGACATTGCCTGCTGTCATTAAATAACGAATTGTTGTTTACAATTCTATTTATAAATATTAAAACTTATGTAAATCTACATCATACCCGTTTACATTATGTATCACTGCCGTATCATATCCGTAGCATATTTTTAGAGAAAAGCTATGTTTGTGATTTTATTAAACTGTTTTTATAATAGATTTCTGTGCTTATAGTACGAATATTAAACATAAAGAAAAACATCAACTGTCGGTCACATTAGCTGGCAAGAGTATTTTTGTAGACAAGGCAGTTAACTTCGCGGCTCCATTGCTAAGAGACCTTGCGAGCTTCAATATCATCGCGTTACACCGGATGTGTAGTAATTCAAATAATATATTTAAGCGCATTCTTCGCTTAAATGCTACGATAAAAACTTAAAAATATCTATAAACAGAAATAGTACCTGTTTCGTGATCTCCCGATTCGAGTTCTTTTAATGCCTTTTCGATATATGGACGACATTGTGATTCTGAAGGTACATCGTCATCGCCTGAAAGAAATAAAAAAAATACTTATTTATATTGTTAAAGAACGAACTATGTAAACAAAAGCCTATATCGAAGTTTATCGATTGTTTACTCATAGCAACGGCATTCGTCTTAACGACTTTTATATTTATAAATAATAGCTTTTATCGTATCCTCCAAATCGTTGAACACAAGAGGTCATTCAACTGAGCTAGGAACCGCAATAATTTTTCCTAGTAGTATAAACACTTAAGACACCGATGACATCAACTCACAAAAACTAAAATGAGTAAGTATCCATTTCGGTACCACTGTCATCCCTAAAGCAACCTATTATTAATGTAGGTACCTAATTGCAGTTACAACACACTGACCTCTTACCAAATGTTAATGTGAATTACGTATTTTCACTGAGGAGTAAGATTCACCTAAGCACGTAAAGATTGATGATGTGCAAAAGTACTGTTACAGAGAATTACTTTCGACAGTTTAAATAAGCGAAGGAGAATTTAATAAAAATCAACGCAATTGCCTTGAAAGTTACCTACTTGGCTGCTTTGGACCTCCGAGAGGACCTATTTACCTGTATACCTAATGGGGCCGTCTTAGGGTATGTCGGGGCCCTGGATACATACAAATTGGCCTCGTTAAGTGATGAGTAACAAATTATAACCTGTACCTCATACCTGTTCGGCTCGGACATTTAAACCGCACGGATTGGTGGCACTGCCAGATTGTTTGCTATCTTAATACCATTAAAAATGATGACCTAACTAATTCTAGGCGCGCACTAGGTATTCAGGCTGTATCAGCCAAAATATGTGGAGAATTCGGGGCTACCTTTATGCACGGCTTCCACACAACTTCACCATGTTCGTTTGACTGCGGCAGTGTCTAGGGTAATTTTATTGTAATGTAGTTAACAATACCATTAACAGATAAAGACACGTCTTTCCTTTCAACTCAACCTGCAAAAATGGGGAAGCTGACGGGATTCGGGCTCCATGTTCCGTTTCGCCGTTAGGTATTTAAGAAATTAGAAAATAAGTGTCGATGGGCTTAGAAGACCTCTTAATTGTACAATAAACTACAAAAATAAGCAATACCTATTTTATTACGAGAAGGAGTGACACGAATAATCGGGATATGAACCAAATATCAATAATGTTTAATTGTGTTTTTCAATGAGTCGGTGAACATACATTACAAGTCAAATAAACGATGAATGAATACACCTTTGAACAACAATTCTCAAACTGGATTCCGGAACCTAGAAGTCATTTCGGTTCATGTGGGTAATGTTTTAATACGGGGTTCCAAAAAAAAGGATTTTTTTGGATTTCCTTCATCTTTAAAGTTAGGGGACCCATGCCTTAGAACATGCTCATTAAATTATAGGTAAGTAGGTACCTACACCTTTTAATGTGATTTCAAGATTGTTAACCTTTGGCTGAACCATTGAAAACCCTGACAAAAACACTACCTACCTAGACCGGTTAAAGCTTTGAAACATTCATTTCAATTTTTTTTATTACTACAATCGATCCATCCTTATAAAAGTTCAGTGACAAATACATAGGTACGTTCGCAACGTTTTTATTCCTTTTTACAAAAGAATATACGGTAAGATTATTGAAATTCAGATTATTTAATAATGTAGAGGATATGTAGGGCTACCCCAGATGGGAGCTCGAAACCAGTAACAGTTACGAGACATTGTAGTGACAACTCACAACAAGATCTAACACTACTCTCAATGCTTTAGGTTTCATACCACGTTCATCGATCACTATTATAGGTTTTATTTCACGAAAACTACGTTGAATGATATCATTATGCTTTCACGTCCTACTTTCGTGACCGTATCGTCACGAAAACCTTGACGGAAACAAAACAATGACGTCAATTCGTTTGGATCTGTCAATTTTATACGTATGAACTTTTTTAGCAATCATATTTATACGAAAAGGTAATTAACTTTTATATAGTTTTAGTTATTGAAAATTACAAGGATGCTGAAGTGTTGGATGTAATAAGTTTGTATTTCGAACATATTAAACATATTTTAACAGCCATGTGATAGTTTGTGACACAAACGAATAGAGAAAATAAATCAAGTTCAACCGAAGCTTTCAATCAATTTGTAGTCCTATTCAAAATAGCTGACCTAAAAGTTCAACCTTGGTACATTCTGCGTTATAATCTCAGTTAATGTTGGAGATTACTTGTCATTGAATTAGTGGACTAAATTTAAATATGCTAAATCCGTAGGTCGCTACACGGATACCTAATCGTTACCAGGTTAGATCTGTTTATGAATGGCACACCTACGAATTAGATAAATTGTTAATATGTAAATAAGGATTTCATTAATGTAATTTTCTTGTACAATCGATAGAACATAAAAATTTAATTACATAAGTTTATTGGTCCTTCGAGCCGGTGTTACTGAACTTGTTAGATTCCTTTGATGATAAAATATTATTTATTATAAAATTAAAAATGTATCTCGTATGTCCTAATCATTCTATGCCATGCATTAATAAAGTCCTACAAGAACGACAAAATGAGTTACATAAAAGTTATGATGTGACCTATTTCAGTTTCGCATTTTTATAATGTCGTCATGATCCTATCGTTTTTCACAAGATGGCGACGCATAACGACAAATCCCTGTATTTCTATTTGTGTAGCTTTGCTGCCTTCAGTCTGGTTGCATACGCCTGCGTAAAACACTGGCGATATATTGCGTCCCCTCGTCTCATTAGCTCGACAATAACCACGACGATTAAATGTATCTAGAGTACTGTCACTTATATTTTCGCTAAGGTTATTGCCAAAAATAGCGGACAAACGCGCTTTTTTACATAATTTCAACGCAAGTTGAAGCTGAAAATAGCTACAACGTAGTGACGCAGAGCGGGCGCGTTCCGGACTCACCTCTCGCCGCGAGCGCCAGCGCCGACACCGTGAACAGTACACACAACATAAACCTCCATATTGTTAATTTCTTGGTCCACATTTTGTTGAAGTCCAGCCCGCTACGGGGCTATCAGTCATTTGCACTCACACTCGCGCACTCGATCGGTCGATCTACGGATTCGACATACATCTAACTGAGAACACGAACGGATAGAAAACCATCCAATGATCTAACGTGACTTACAATCCCGTGGAATGCAATTCACATCGATCACCGTCCGTTAAATTGCAGTTAAAATGGACCACTGAAATTGTGAAATTATTAGGGGCGCATTCTCGCCGACACTGAATTTAGTATAAGGCCGCTATGTTTTAACCACAATTTAACCGGTCGTAGAATGCGGTAACGGAAAGTAGGCGACACTGCAAGTGGCGGTCGATCGTACTCTATTTCCGGAGACAGCACAGCATCGCTGGTCGGAGGGGTACTGGCGCGCGAGCAAGGCGCTCCCCGCGCGGAGCTTTCAGTGATATGTGGTGTTATTCAGCCGGGAGCTCGTGCCAAGCGCAGCGGGCGCGGGCGCCGCGCGGCGAGGGCGCGGGGGGCGCGAGAGCGCATCCGCAAGAAAAGCACATGCACCCTGCAAATTACGAGCCGTAAAATCGTACACGCTATTGAAGTTGAAACACATTCATTACAAGATTCATGTTGCGTGATTATCGGGCTCAATTTAGATTTCGCGTTTACAAAAATGGGTTCGATGCAAAATACTAGGTACACACCTGCTATGTTCCAGTCCCAACCTATTGTAATAATATGTATAATTACAAGTAGTGGTATGTAATTATAATATTCATACTAGAAGCATAATATACTCTTAGATTTTTAAGTTTCGAAACGTAGAAAATAAATAATGGAGACTATAAATATGTAGACAGGTAATTAGTGGATAGGTATCGTTTTCTGATCACTAGGTAACGCCGTAATATTATCCTACAAATATTACCTAATTAATTTGGTGAGATAAGTTGCTCACAGTCGTTCGAAATTAATTAATACCTCTACATGTTGGCGTTCAGTTAGTTGGCAGTCGTTACGACATGCATGGCTCTGACCACTCGCGTAAATATTTCAATCTGCCATTCTCTAAATGACTGCTATCTTTTCTTCTTTCTCTATAAATTCATGACAGAGACGGAACAATTGGCATCCAATTATTATCATAGCTCGTACAGCCATCCGTTACTGTCTTTAAAACTTACTGATGTACCTACTGTAACACTCGTAGCTAAAGCTAATTGTGAAGTTTAGGTATGGTGTAGGTCGACTATTTAGTTATTTTAAGAGTTAAAAGTTAACGAGGATCGCCATACAAGAGACGAGGATTTTTCAGCGCTGTTGATTTATCTTTTGAATTGAACTTAATGATTTGATACAAGAACTATTAAAAATCATTGTTTATACACGCTGATCACTGTGGATGCATCTTTTCCTGTTGTAATGTTGTGAATTGATGAGCCACTCGAAGTTTAGATTTTCGCGGTTTCCTTAAGTACTACTACTGTCGTAAATTTTCATACATTTCCAAACCTACCTATGAAGTACTATTTAACCCTTAATAAAATTTCGCACTTTTTGAAAGTGGATTCTGTAGTTTTCGCAAACCCGTTATTATTAGAAGGTTTCTAAGGGGTAATTTTCTAAAATATTCCACCAATTTGTCCAGATGATATTCATGCAATAAATGAGTTTTTTTATGTTCTACCCCACTGAGAATCGAACCTAGGGCCCTCTGAACGGTTTTATGGCGTGATGACCATTGTACTGTATGGAGAAAGTATAAGGGTTGCTTTTTGATTCCGGAACCCTGAATAAATACATTTCATATTAACATTATCTGCCAATAAGGTCATTTAAATCAAATATCACTATTATCACTAAACCCTTTATTTTTATACTTAAAAATATAAATACAAAAATATTAAACATTTAAGATACTTAACATAATTTTGGATGTCCAAAAAACAGGGGAGACTCTATTTTTACTACACAATAATTAGTATGCAACCTAAACAAAAATGTAAAAGGTTTGTATTACTTGTACTAGAATATGTATGATGGGGAGTCTAATAGAATTTTGATTTGAATTAAATCAAAATAAAAAAGAACTTTTAATTGATATAATGTATTTATTTAAATTTAAACCCATAAACTATTGTCATTTTGTCAGGATACCAATGATTTTAAAAGAGATTTCTAATTTTAATCTTCTTTAAATTTTTCAAACTTCATTTACTCTCACGATTTTTTTTTAAATCTTTAAATATGAAAAGCCCATCAACTATATTATTATTATACTCCTATTATTATAACGACTTTCATAATGTATTTTTTTACATACATCACCTACGGTATTACATGACTATGGTAAACACTATAGTTAAAATTAGTTTAATGATCTACAATAATGAGTTCATCAATGCTCCAATCCTCATAGGAATGATCAGGTAAATATCTTCTAATAATGATTGGAATTTTTCTTTGTTTGAGTTCCTTCATAGCTATCTGCAGGGGATCAGTCTCGCCTTCCAATTCTACCATTACTGGCGCACACATGGCTATTTCAAGAGCTCTTGTACCTGAAAACCGATATTAAATTGTTAGTTGTTAATATTATTTTTACAATGACATTATAAATTCAGTACCGGTAGTTCAAGGAAAATAAGATAAATCATCCAAGATTGTATTGGTTTCCAATCTCTTTGAGTTTGTGCCTGGTAAAACATAGTAATGATGTCTTCTACATTTTTGATTTACATGAAAGTAAATGTCTACTGCAGTTACTTCTAATAATAATCCTATAAGGTTGGTTTCAATTCATGAATTCTCAATTGTGAAAACGGACCTCTAAAATTTTGAATAGTAATATTATACATATAATAATAATACACGTAACCTAAAAAAACTACTATAACTACTATTTCGTCAGTACCTAATACTCTTGCTCTCTCGTATTTAGTCATGTATCGAGTAGTAATGCGCTTGGACTTCTCCACGCCGCCACCGGCCTGGCCTGGAGCCACACATTGTACATTATATCCGTCTTCCTCTTGTTCCTCTGTCTCCTCAATGTTGTCATCTTCTTCAGCGATATCGTCATAATCCGCACCTGCGTCGTCTGCCTCGTATTCTTCATCAGCCATGATCAGAACGAATAGTAATACAGATTACAAACTTGGACAAGATTAGAATTTTGTTGAGGCCCCCTCGTTTCGTTGTTTACAAAATATTATTACAATACAAGTTATAATAAATCTGACGGAATTGGGAATTATTTAAAGATTAGCATCAGCACTGAAAGCAACTGGAATCAGAAACACCAAACAAGCATCAGACTCAGACAGAATATTCAGCATGGATTGAACTGACACTGACAGTTACATGACAATGACAAGACAAAAAGACATTGACATATAATCTTGTCTATGCACTTTACAGTTTAAATATGCGGAAGAGAGCCTGCACACACTTATAGGTGGGTACTTAAACCCCATTTTCCCGAGTAAGACTCAAGCCACAAATTCCAACAAGTTTTGAGATTCGTTGTATAAAGCGGAGGTATATCATTCGCAAAACTGATTGTCTTATCATTTAGATTCTAATGCCCTGACCAACCCGACGTGACATGCGTTGACAAATTTACATAATGCTAAATCTTCTTTAGTCTTTGATCTGTGGCGCTCAATGGTTTTGAAATATATATATTGTCTTTGGTACATTATACGTTTTTCCTTTTCCGGTTCTGCAATTAAGCTGTAACCATGCCGGTGTGTATTTTTGTGAAAATATCTCAAGTTTTAACATTTCAGTGTTATAATATTACAATCTTTGTGCCCTTAAGTTAATCTATGTTAAAATACAAATTGTGTCTTCAACCGCCGTAGAGTCCTACTACGCACAAAACAAGATAAACACATGGCATGCAGACTTGACATCTACAATGCCTGACATCGAACTTTATCTCATAATCCATGTGCTTGGATGTGTTAAAACAAATTTAAATGTGATCAAGAACTCCTACAAATTTGGTCGTATACAGGTCAGCCTAATATGTTGTGAAAGATGAAAATGTGACAAATAACCTATTCGTGAATTCCAGCTCGCCATTGATTTACTGCATCCGACGCCTGCGTCAGAGAGGAGGAAGCACAAGTTGAAGAGACTTGTACCTCACCCGAACTCCTACTTCATGGACGTGAAATGCCCCGGCTGCTACAAAATTACGACGGTATTCAGTCATGCTCAGAGGGTTGTTGTCTGCGCGGGATGTTCCACGATCCTTTGCCAGCCCACAGGTGGCCGCGCTAGACTAACTGAAGGTATGAACCCATTTCTTATTATTGTGAATTAATATGTAACAGTTGTAAATAACGGTTTTCTAAGTACCATCATGTTCAAAATAATAGTTGATATTGACACACTTTGCTGTGCAGCTTTTTATTTATGTATGACTATGTGACTTTTTTCCGCCCCATCAGCTCCCTTTTCAAGTTGCACAACAAAGAGTGAAAGCTGTGCAATAGCAACAAGTAGTTTACTGAACATAAACAATGTTGTGTAATCACACAACCTTAAGTTGCTCATCACATCGCAATGTAAATTCATTGTAATGAAAATATATAGAGTATGCCAAACAAATGGAGCATGACCTCAAACTCAGAAACTTTATATGGCTTAGTGTTTGAATATCTGTAAATATACTATGAAGAAGCTTGATAACAGTACCTTTTTAGCTCTCCCTTACCCTCACAAGCCCTTTATGAATGCCATAATGCATAGAACTAATTTGACTTAGTTAACTTTTGATAATGTTTAATGTTACAAGATAGAGAACAAAAAAAAACTTATATTTGGAAAATCATGCTCATAAAAAATGAATGAAAAACATGTTGAAAATAAAAATTATTATTTACACCTTAATTTCAAAATTCTATCAAGATTGTTATTATAAAGTATACTATCAATTATTATTATTAATCTATGAGTTTGAGATTGTAAATCATTATAGTATCTATAATGTTCCTTGCCACTCACTTTGATTATTTCTTTAGTTTTCTGTACTACTACCACTATTATATAAAGGCACTTTTCTGCTTTCCGCTTTTACAAATTTAGTATCCATGAGTAAATTTTATGACTATACAAAATAAACTCAAACAATATCAATTCTACAAAAACAGTATGAAAGGGAAAATAAATGCTAAGAACAATGTAATGCAAACACTGCAGAACAGTGTCATGTGATGACATTTTTTTATTAAATTAATGATTATTTACAAATAATTTTCCTTCATATTGCTTTTTATAGTCAAAATAAATAATAAATATAGATTACTTTCAATATCACTTTATTTTTCATACTGTCGAATAGCCCATTACTAGGTACTAGTGATGTAACGAATATTCGCATTCGCATTCGCATTCGCGAATATTCGCATGTTTTTGCATATTCGTATTCGCATTCGCAGAATTTCTTGCGAATGTTTTGCGAATAATGATTATCAGAAAAAAGACAATTTGGCTATGATAATAGGTTAATAAATCCGTTTCTTTTTTATGTTTTTCATTTTAAGAAATATAACTTAACCTCTTAATCTATTCATTCCGGTCTAATCCCCAAAACTGATCTACTGCCAATTATTATTTATTTTAAATCCCGGTCTGATCGACTAAAACTTTACCATTCCGGTGCACATTATCAGCCTTTATTTTATCATCTCGTCGGTTAAACAGAAAGGTGACGTAATTCTAAAAACAAAAATTTTACAGTACGGCTGTTTA
>LGAG01000018.1:50030-89594 GCA_001278395.1 Lerema accius
TAGGCATTCGTTACATCACTACTAGGTACTCTTTCATAAAAAAAAATCAAACTGTAAAGGGTCTTCAGTAGTACTCTATAATCTGACTAATTCGTTAATCTCACTGCCCTGCAAATTGGTTGTCGAATTACCATTGGTCCATTGTTTAGCTATTCAAAAAGAAAACCAAAAAATTATAGAATATAATTATTATCACTTATTGTTTTAGTAAACTGTATTTGTAAAAATTAAAAACATGCTGAGGTTTAGTGTTTCAAATAATAATTAATATTGCAACTATCAGTTTTAATTGTTAAATACTTATGGATTGTATTAATATTATCAATTTCTTTAGTAAAAGGTAACTCAATAAAATCCAAGTTGAGGTTTAGTGTTTCAAATAATAATTAATATCACAATTATCAATTTGAATTGTTATAGATCTGGCTATCTAGGCTAAAACCATACAATTATGGATTGCATTATCATTATCAATTTCTTTAGTAAAAGGTATTTGTGTAAATAAAATCCAAGGTGAGGTTTAGTGTTTCAAATATTTTATGGCAGTTATGAATGAGAACTTGTTCATGAATTTCATCACTATCATCGTATATATCCTTGTTTGATAGTCTTTTAAAATAAAACACTGAACTCGGCTGTGAGATATTTAAAAGCTTTTGACATAGTATCATTGGTAACATTGATACTGTGACAACATCATCTACTTGTTGTTACTTATTGGGATGAAATTAGACCATAATGTTGTGTTGTTTTTCGTGAAACACTCACACTTAGCACATATTTAGCAATGTCTCTTGTTGGAGCTTCACACGAAATAATAAATCGAAATTCTTAGATAAAGTAAAAGATTGCTATTTTTTCCTTGTTATAAATAATTCAATTCAAAAGATATACTTGGTAACTTGGCTGGTGCTTGTTTCATTAAAAGTTAAAAACGTACATAGAAATAGATATTTCCTTAAAAAAAATGTCACTCCAATGTTGAAATTATTATTATATAGACATACATACTGATTGCTTTTATCTTTATTCCTCAATTTTTTTGAGGTCATTGTTATATGCCTAATAGTATATTAATTAATATTTTTATTCGTATTGTTGCAGGATGTTCATTTAGAAGAAAACAACATTAATTAATCCTGGAGAGAGAGCCGTATTTTAAGATTGCATTTTATTTCCAACTGTATGAATAAGTGATATTTTACTAATTCATTGGATTTGTTAAAGCATTACAAATAAAGGCTTTTTCAAAGGGGGCAGGATGTTTCTTTGGAACTACCATTTTGTTACTCAAAAGAAAAACGTTTGTGTAAAAGATTTACTTATTAAAAATAATATCTCTTATAAAAATATCACATATAATAAAATTCTTGGAAATTTCCGTTTTGTAACTGATATTTACAATAATACAGATACATTTTAAAATATGATGTGGTTTCTTTTCACTGGCTGCCATGTTTGTAAAAATGAAAACCTTTGCATCAATAAACATTTTTAAAGGATTAACAAAATTCGATAATCTTTGACGTTAAAATCAACTTACATATAAGGTCACAAACATAATAGTTATTGGAAATGTTTTATTTGTTATATACATTGGTACACATAAATATTAAAATATAATTTCTTAGCCAGATAAACAAAATTAGCTAATATATTCTTTCGAATATGAATAACATAACACATGGTTAATTAAATAACGATTTAAACTATACCAGTGGTATTGTATTATAACACTGGACAAAAATTGCACATAAAACATCATTTCAATATACATACATAACATTCTGTTAAATACCTATAATTTGTCTAAAAAAACTGAATTTCAGCAGTCAACTTCATTTAAATCTGTTCATTAATCTACAAAAAATGTATTATCTTTCAATTTTAATGCATCAACTTCTTCCAAATTAGTTTCAGCATTAGCAATATCTTGCTTAATTTCAAGAATTAAATCTTCTAATGAATTGAAGTTTTTTTCTGGTCTCAAGTACCCAACTACACATATTTTTAAATCTGATCCATAGAAATCTTTTTCAAATTTGTGCATGATGTGGGTTTCCTGGAATGAAAAATAATGAATAATAATTAACTTATCATTACCAAATTTACTAACTTTTACATGACAAAACCGTAATAGAACTACAAAATTACAATTTTATATTGAGGGCAAGATGGCTCTCAATTAAAACTGATAGGTATAGATTTTATATAATAATTGTCAGGGATTGTAAAGGGTTTAAACTAAAACCAAGTTTAATAACATTTTTTTTGTGCAAACAACCACAAAATACCTCTACATTATACATTATAGATGCGTATTGTCCAGGCATAAAAAAGAAAAGATACTATGTCTCTCGCAAGTCCCCAGCCGGAATACGAGTCGCTAGGCGGTTAATTTAGCAAGAGAATAACCGCTAACAAGACGAGCTTTAGGAAAAGATACTGATGCTACAAGTCACTGAGTTCTGTCGCCTTTTGCGACGCTCGTCAATCAATATCAATGATTATTTCAAACAACTTACCACTGACATTTGCTTGTTCTGATAAAACGGACACCAACCAATGTTAGCTACCATCTTATATACTGGGCTTGCATCTACTTTAGCCCAACCATAATAAACTCCAGGACTCAAATCCTTTGGTACTGATTGCACTACTTCCAATGGATAATTAGCTGAAACAAGAAAAATATATTTATCCTTTGCCGTAGTTAGCGGGTAAAAGACATCAAATATATCCTAAAAGATTTAATGAGCAACGGAAGATGTTATGGCAATTTTTCCTCTTGTCCTGTTGCTACTGCTGCAAACATTTGTACCACCCAGATTAATCCTTACGAACATTCATGTCGTTAGGGTCCCTACGTTATATTAATAGAGTAGCCTCAGCATCTGTCCTTCTAAAGTGAAAAAGGTAGGCATTCTACACTGAACTTATCGTGGAACTATGAAACGACAAAAGTAGGTACAATTTATTATCTTTTATTTTTACAAATGTCGTAATATCCTGTAAAAAAATTAAACGTGGGCAATTACAAATATTATCGTCTCTTTTTTTGTCCACTTTGGACCATCGAAAACTAACTTTTAGACATAAGGGCCGTAACACACGACGTTTTATGAAAGTGAGGACAGACGGCGCCGGCGCCGTCGTCGTCGCGATATGACCTTTGCACCCTATGCTTGCATTTGTATCGATACAGAAAAGCGCGCAGAAAGCAGCCAATGTGTTACTGAGGTTATTTATAGTTATCACAAAATATGCAATTATTTCATTCATATTCGTTTCAATACCTTCTGTATCTTCCACTTTTTGTCAGTGATTCATTATCTACTATGAAAGGATATTATAGTAAATTAATTACTTTCTTTCATAATATTACATTGATGGTCATGTGATAATTTGATTGATTTAATGATATGCAAGAACTTAATAAAACAACATAATACATGTTTGATAGTTTACTGTGTGATATGTACACAATGATAACAGTATTGAAGTACTATTCTCTATTATACACTCCATGTTATCATTTACCTATTTAAATGTAAGTAGGCTATAAAATTTACAGTTTCACCAGCTATTACGCTTATGGCCTTCTACAATAATCCTACTAAGATAATATGATGATTGCTTGGTTTTATTTAGTTGTTTCTTAAGATTAAGATTGCTTAATACTTCCATCATGAACAGCTTAAAGACTTTACTATCATTTTCGTCAATAAGGAACTAAGAAATATTATGTTAGTAATAGTGGACCCTGCATCGTTTTGCTTCAGGAAACCTATGCTAACACAAAAGTAAAAAAAAGTTGCCTAAGTTACTCCTTATTACATCAGCTACCCACCAGTGAAAACAGCTGTTTCAGAGATTAGCCAGATCAAACAGACAGACGGACAAAAATTTATAAATATATATACTATTTTGGTATGTGTACCATGAATACATACATAAGGATGCATGAAGTAAAAAGAGGTTATTTTAATATTACAAATAGATACTTTAATTTTATTTATTTGTATAGAATATCACATTTAATTCATCAAGTGTCCATCTAAAGAATTTATTATTATTGTTAATTATAACTTACATTTTTGTTTATTTTAATTAATTAGTTTAATTTACCCTGTGACTGGTATGACAGAGAACTTTACTTATTAAAATATCTATATATTATTGAAGTAATTATTGATAGTTGACTTGCTTTTTCATTAAACTTGAACATTGGAGGCTGGTTTCCAATTCTACATAAAATTTAATTTTAAAAGTTATGTAAGTCTGAATAACTGAATGTTAAGTTCAGATATCACATTGTGGGTAACCTAAACCCAGCAATGTCAGTTATATGCTGTGTTGATTAAAGTTAAATAGAGTCATTTGTTACCACTTTTATAGTTTCTTATTTTCCATATATTTGTGATGAGCACACACTAACACACACACACATACATTTAATTAGTAATAAGACAATAACGACAAACTTACCAGTTGGGCATCCTAGGTCTTTAGAGCCTCTTCCAAACCCTTGTACAACTTTTCCTTTGAGAAACAGTGGAAGTAATGAAGGCATTTTTCATCACCAAGTAACTAAAACCTAAAATTATATTTTTTTATTATTAACATCTAATTTGATTGCCGAGTACAAAAAATATTTTTTTTTAATTATTATTATAAAATTTGGTACATCAAAATTAACGTATTAGATAAAAAAATAAGCAACAATCGCAGAGTTAAATTTAGTACTTTAACGACATTAAAAACAGGCGAGAGAAATATTACATTAATTAATACAAAAATTATTAAAAATAATTATTCATTACCGACGAGCGACGTGAAATAATGAGATTGGTCGAACTCGACTGTTCGATCAATTTAATGTTTACGAACTGTGACAGTGCTTATGAACCGTTCGTTAGCCAAACACGAAATGACAATATTCAACAATATCTCTCAGTTTTGATAACAACCAATTACTGGAACTGTATTAGAAGTGAAATCATATACCTATCACTGAGTGGAATTATTGCAGTAATTACTAATTAAAATTTTTGGAATACGAGCAAGGCAAGATCAAAATTCTCAACACGAGAAATGTCAAATGTCAGTAACTCAACTCAGTAATGACTAATGACATTGACATTGACATATTTGTCAAAGTCAATTAAGGATGTCAATGTTTTCTATCGATATCATCGTCAGAAATCCACCACTAATGTTTGAGATTTATTGCATACATCGATTGTTTATCTTCAATTTGTTTCGCACCAAATTGTATAAATTTCGCTTCAGCATGATATATTAAAAATTTAAATAAAATTAGGCATTCAATTAAGTGGTTACAAGCAATACAAGACATCTCAAGTGGGGATATTAATAACCACCATAAAGGTGTAGGCCGCAAATACTCTTCTATCCCCCTGTCTACCCATTCAGGCTTTGCATCGTTATTGTAAGACGTGAAATCATCATAGACGCCATAAGTCTAAAGTGTTTTCGGAACAAACGAAAATTGATCAGTAATTGTTAAAATATAATGCAATAATTCGGTAAAAAATACTTTCACTGTATAAAAAAGTAGCAAGTTTTGAAATTTGGTCAATTAGTAAATTTTAATCCTGTGACATTGATTGAGTTTAAATTGTTGCACTGTAAAAAATTGTTGTAGCAAGACATCGAAGTTGAAATATCTGTGTGACAACTTTTCACATCCATGCACATCCCTATTGTCAAATGTCAAAAGTTTAAACAGTTAACAAGGGCAAAGACAATACAAATAACAAACAGACATTTGGTCATCCTCATCTGTAGTCTACCTAGTTTGTGCATTTGGTTTATGTAGTGCTTAAAGGACTCGTATCCTAGCCATAAACCTTATTAAAAAAAAATGGTTTATGTAGTATGGATGAAAGTACCGTATAATCAGTAATATTTTACAATAAGTATACAAAATAAACTTTTACTACATACTTCGTTATAAATTGTAAAGTACATTTTTTTTCCTAATTTCTTTTGGTATTGAACAAAAAAGTTTCTGTATTTAATAGGTATACGCATTGCATAGAGTAAGATCGTTTACCAGCTTACCATTAACAATATAAAGATTATCTGTATTGATTGTATCTTTATTAGGCTGTGCTGTACAAAACTACAAAAAAACATCAAATTTTTAGGTCGTGAATGTAATGTCGTGATAATTCGTAATGTCGCATTATATATTACCGATTCCGAGATGTATTAAAGCGTTAATTTCATTGGCATGGACTTAATATTAGAAGCTATCTATAAATTTAAATGAATTATGTATGATCCGAATTTATAACTTGCAATATGGTTTAGTTTACAGTGACAGATAAGTGTTGACAAGTTACTAAGTAAAAAAAGAAAATAGTGTAAGTTTGGGACACTATGCGATATAAAATCTAACTTATGATGGATGAGAATGAAAAGGAGTTCGAAGAGGAACAAGATCAGCCCTCATGGGATTTGCCGGGGCCATCTTCCTTGGGGGCTATTCTGGACACAGCTTTCACATCGACAGCCTCTGATAATCCACCAAGAAATGGTATGAAGGAGCACATAAATACGTTATAATTAAAAATAAACATAAATCGGATATATATGTATAACTAAGTTTCTGTATGTTGTCCACATTAATAAGAATGTTAAGTTCTTATTATGGTGGGAACTCATTCTGAAGTCAAACATATTATGTTACAATACTGATGAAAATATAATACTTTAGCATCTATATTATTATTTTTGGAGTTCCATTTTCCTCCTACTATGAAGTAGAAACATTGACATATTATTATTCCTAACATTTCTAATGATCAAACTATTTGGAAGTGTGAAACTATAAGTAGTTGTATAGAACAAGGCATACAATAATCATTATTAAAATAATATTGTAGAATTATAAATTCTTGTGATTATGGATATAGATTTGATATTTTTCTGGATCTTGCCCTGTTCATTGTAACTTACCAATTAAGTTTCAAAAGGACCCAATTTATTCCTATACATATATTTTGACTCTATAACTGTTTTTCATAACTACTAAAATATTTTTATTTATCTAATAAAATTGTCTAAACACCAAAATGTGGTTGAAATCTAAGATGTACCTGTTTTCAAATATAAAAACGACAGTATGGAATAATTATTACAAAATATCCCATCATTTCTTACCACAGTTGACTTGACAGTTACTTTAGTTCACAAAAGAATTTGGTTAAGTAACTTAATAAATAAGTAGGTAAATTGTATTTGAATATTTTAGTACAGAAACGCTTCTGCTTATTTTGCTTTGTCTTTCCTTTTCTTGCTGCTATAACACTAACAGTTCTTGTATATGTTTCAGATGAAATGGAATGTGAGCTACTATTTGCTGAAAGCGATGATGACGTTGAAATGTTGGCCACATCAGAAGCAACTTCAACAAATAGAAATGCACAAACACCAAAGAATGCCATCTCCTCAAATTCTGTTAATTCAACATCACCTTCGCAGTTTCTAGAATTGAATGTAACACAACCAGGTAACTCTCACACTCCTGTGCCAGAAGAATACCAACCATTACCAGACAGTTCTGGTTACTCAGATTATGCCCTTGAGATGAATAATGCAGACAGTACCAATAGCAATATGCAGAGGATATCAGGTCCAGTGAACATCCGTTATCAACCAAATTCGCCTCTTCCGATGCATGGAGGATACTATTTTCCTAATTTCCCCCACTACCATCCACCTTTGAGACGGCCTGGAGTTTTTGGAGTGGCTCCATTCTATGGCACTGCACCACATGGTGACGATAACTATTTACCACCACCTGTTAACTATGATCTCAACAGCAATCCAATGCAGGTGCAAAATGGAAGTATAACTCGTATGACATTTGAACATTTACCACCGACTGTTGGTGCTCCATATAACCCTATTACAAACAGTGTTACAATTAATAGTGATCCTGCAAATAACTTAGAAAGACCTAGTCGTTGTTTAAACATATCACCTAGAAGAAGGCATTCAGGGGAAACTGAAGGCAATGCTGACCTTATAGAAGTTAGCTCTGAAGAAGAGGATAATGCGTCTGCAGTACATAAAAGACAGCGTGATATAGGTGCTGGTTCATCTAGTATGAGTAATATGGATGTATCCAGTAGTAGAACTAATCATAGAACTGGTGTTGGAAATTCCAGAATTAAAACAGAGCCCCAAGAACAAGGAAATGATTATGCACAAAATGAGAACAATTTTGGGGTTGATAATGTACAAGGAGAGCAAAGTTCTTCGAGGTTGCCAAATACATCGGGTATGCAGCAGGCCTCCACAACCACTGCGGTGCCACGCAATAGTAGCTGCACGCAAATTAAACAAGAAAACTCTGGTTCAAACTGCACCAGCTCGCATAACAACACTGCTTCCAGAAATAAGGATCATCAAAGAGGTTGCGTCCATAATCAGGTGGAGCACAGCTCTGAGTGTCATCGACAAAGCCCTACAAATTATAGCTATGGAGATATGAGACGTTATTACCATTATGTTAACCACCATTGCCACCATCAGAGGCACAGAAGATGTGTTCGTGGGCGATGTACGCCCGACAATTCTAACCCTGGCTCCTCCAACTCTGGTCCGACACAGGCATCACAAATAAAGGAAGAGCCAGGCTCACAACAATTAGTAATGAAAGTTGAATGCGAAACATCACCCCAAAGATCAGATAATCGTCGACAACCAACTCTTACAGCACCTGTGAAAGTGGAAGTATCAGTACAAAATTATGTAAAAGTCGAGCCTAGCAACAGCCAGCAGAGTGTTCAAGGGAGTGCAAATCCAAGTAATGTAAATGTGAAATTGGAGTCTAGACAGCCGAGGAAATGTTGTATTATGAATGCATCAGGAGACTGTCAGAATAGACAGCGACCCACGGAGCCCCAGCCGGGGACTAGCTCAAGCTCACTAGCGGAGAATAATGAAGTTGAGAACACGAACCAGGTAATCCAAAAATTTCAATACCTACTTTATGGTTGTTGTCTGAAATTTAAAATTTTTTGATTGTCTGAAAGCTAAGTTCATATTGAAATGGAAGCTGAATAGATAAATTGTAATATTATAATGAAGTCACATAATAAGTCTTGTTTTGCTAACTACTATGAGTAATATAGAATTTGTTTATGAGTGTTTTTGATACATGTGAAACAGTACTGAAAGTTTGTGTTGTGTGTAAATTCCAGTCAGATTCACAGACTCAAACGGATGGCAACGTGCTATCAGCACCGGATTTACAGCTGGACTGGGTGTCTGATAGCTCGGATGACGATGTACAGGTGTTAGGGGAACCACCAAATTCTGTAAGTATAAAAAAAATAAAATTAAAAATATTTTTTTAAACAAGCTTTTATTACTTGTTAATAAGAAAAAGAACAAAAAAGTTAAAATGCAAAATTTGAAGTCCCTACTTTTAACCATTGAGGAGTTCAATCGTCTGGAGCCAATCCTGGTAGCAGTATCACATCATGCTTATTATAAACATGCATTGTCATCAGACCAGTGTGTAAAATTTTAGCTCAATCGGACACCGGGAAGTGGGTGAAATTTAGCTTGCAAGATTTCATTACAAACACCGGACAGGTGAAACTAAATAATAGCTTGTAATATAATAACTTCAATTAATTAATTCAATTAATATACACCAAATGTCAACAATTAGTATGCTCTATTAGAATTTTACCACATTATTGGCATCATTGATGTGTTTCAGTCAAGTAAGAGGAAAAAATTAAATTAATTTGTGTAGTAATATTATTGTTTTGATTTGTTTGATTATAATTAAGATCACTGACCTGTATGACAAATGTTTACTATTCTGAATGCATCTACTTATTATTGTCCATGTGCTGTATGCCTTGATAATATTTAATAGGTACTAAACTTTATTATTTGTTATTTCCTTTAGTTTTAGGTTTTATCGTGTTGAAGTTAAAAAAGTATATTTACCCACGAGATGTCCTATTGTAGAACTACGTTTTTTTAAACGTAATTTTTTATTCGCACCTAAAATTATAGTAATTTATTATAAAAGGTTCTTAAATTCATGTGATTATCTTTTCAGCGTGTCGTGATAGACTTGACGACTGCATCTCCAGAGCGAACTGAGCCGGTGACCACCAACGCCTCAACTGAAACCGTCCCTCAGAACGAACAACCCCGCTCGCACCCCTACTACGAACCCCAACAGGCCACCAATCAACCATTCAATCCTCTGCTCAGGACTAGGTAGCTATTATATTTATATGGGAATATGTGTATCATGATTGATATAACTACTCTTTGTACTGATGATAAAATTTTAACCATGTGACATTTGTGCATCTAATATTATTGAAAATTTTAATTTTATAAGCTTTTTCTGGATATACAAACCAATTATATAACCGCTAACAAAATATCGTACAGAATTATCGAGAGGCGTGGCTACCTAAGCCATGTTCTTGTTGTATTAAGATGAAGTTGTATTTTATTTTGATGTTTTCTTTGTTATTTCTGTTTGGATGTCCATGTTTTTGGTTGAATGAAATTGTTTTCTAATATACTATAAGTACTTGTATGTATTTGTCAGGGTCCGCTGGGCGTGCCGCGGGTGTTGCTGCGGGCCGCACCCGGCGCATGCGCACTCGCACGCGCACGCACACAGCCACGCGGGCGCGCACGCCCACGCGCACGCGCACGCTCACTCACACTCGTTCACCCACCTGCCGCAAACCCCGCCGGACGCTCACGGTCAGTAAAGAACCATATTACAAATTGTATTAGTTCGGCTTACAATACTGATCAGACAATAAGATACGTGATAGTGAGGTGAGTGACTGAGTCCTAACAAATATACGGTGGCCCGATTGTGGTGTCTAGGAGTATAATATAATGTATTGTATTATAGTGAGTTGGCGGCGACGGGACACGGTGCCGATCGCGCCGCCACCCTACCTCGTGCACGAGCGGCTGTGGCGTCGACAACAACACATGCTCGTTAGTATTACCTTTTTTTTTTCGTGTAGAAAGACCATCGTTTCATCCATCCGGCTACGGGAAGTCGGACAGGTATGTGGGACTTGAACCCACTAAAAGTAACTAAACCACACGGTGTCGACGCCTACCGCTTTGGAGCCAGGACTGTGCGCTACTCTCGTTCCAAATTACCTACTATTTATATTGTTATATTCTTTACCCATCCCGACAAATTGTAAACTCACGGTTCAAACACTACCTTGCCCTTCCTTAGACTGAAGTGTGAAGACTGAAGACACTGAAGTGTGGGTTTTATTATTTAAATTAAATGTATTTATAGCATAGTAAACAGATAAACTGGCTAAGTGCGAGTCGGACTCGCGCACTAAGGGTTCCGTACCGACATCTATAAAAGAAATCACGTTTGTGGTGATGATATGAAAAAAATACTCTTATTTTATGGGGACTTACTATTAATGTTTTCATTTTTTTTATTTTGTATAGCGGCAACGGAAATACATAATTTAATTTGTGAAAAATTTCAGCTTTCTACCTATAACGGTTTATGAGATACAGCCTACTAATAGGCAGACAGACAACAGAGGCTTAATAGTAGGGTCGGCTCCCGTTTTTACCTTTTACGTACGGAGCCTTAAAAATTTGCTTTCTGAAGACTTACTTCGAGAAATCTACAAACTCGTACTATAGCTGGGCCATTACAAATCGGAACTCTCGCTGGAATGTGGGAGTAAGAGTTCCGATATACCTATAAGTGTGAACGAGAGATATGATAAAATGATTGATGATGTAGTCTGCACGTTTGTAATGGCTCTACTTATAGTATTATTGTTAAAAAGGTGTTCAAAGTAGTGTTGTGTGTGTGTGTGTTGGTAGGAGGTTCAGCGTCGTAGTATGATGAGCGACCTGAGCTGCGGGCTGCCGGCCGCGCTGCCGCCCTTCGCCCCGCATCTGCCGCCCGCCGCCAGGCACAACGCATTCGTCTCTGTAAGACTACACCTCTATACAGCATACACTTCTGTACTACACTCCGACGACATATTATATACTTACGACATACTTATACACCAGGGCTTATTAAACTGGGTTCCGTAGAACAGCCATCAGGGTTCCGCCAAAATTATATTCCACATTAAATTTCACATTTTTATTCCACATTAGTTTCGTAATTATCATACTTAATGAAAATGTTAACTGACTGACAGACACGCTACAGCCTAAACTGGACCATGCTACTTGGCACAGAGGTTCCTTACACGGTGTAGGGGAGCACTAAGAACGGATTTTTGGAAATTCACATTTTAATGGGAATAGGGGATGAAAAATTCAAGCTAGCGGTTCGCAAGTTCGTGTTTGGGTTTATAGTTGGAAGGGATAACAAAAACTAATTCAACTATTTTTTTTTAATCGACCCTTAAGGGAGTAGGTAAATATCACCGCGAAAACTATAATTTCCGCAAGCAAAGCTGCGGGCAACAGCTCGTACGTAATATAAATATGTTACCGAAGTGAACCCTCAATTATATTTCCTATTGGTATTCAGTATCAGAAAAGTATTATTGTAACTGTATTGTTCTTTTTTATTATGGTTTGAAATAGCAAACGAGCTGACAATGTCGCCAACCCCTGCCGCCCATGGACATCGTAACAAACTTCGAGTAGGACTAAAGGCGGCTGTTAGTTGGTTATTAGGTCCTGTTAGTAATAGATGTTAATGAGAATAATTATTAGTTGTTGTTAATTCGTCAGTGTGGGAACCACGGAAGTTAGTGCTAGTAGTACAGGTTAGTCCTGTTAACAAACCGAACAATTTCGGACAAAGCATTAGTCTTTCAATTATTTACGAAATCTTTAAATTCTGTAAAACCATAACTTTTATATAGAAATAATAGAATACCGATATTTTTAATTATTTCAGTATCCAGACGATTTGGAACAACGTGATATGCAAGCACCGCCCATGCTACTGTAAGTGGTTGATATTAACTTTAAAAATAGATAAATAAAGAAAGAGTTCTTTTGTTGTAAAATTTTAGAGATTATAGGCAAATACTGTTAATAATAAAGTATTGTTTTCCAGTGAAGGGCAGCACATCCACCACCATATGCATCACTACCTTCAAATGCATCCATCACATGTACACATCTCTATCCAACCATCCCCAATGGTGAGTTTTAATATCTAGAAAGGCTATAATATTCATGAATATTCAGTGTTTCTATGACAAATTGATGACCTCCATGTAATGTAGGGTCTATAATGTTTCATCGTTTGATTAAACACTTGAAATACAACATACAAAAATAAATAGAAAAGCAACTAATTCAGACACAAATCAGAAATTGCAAGAGCCAAAATGTTATTCAAACAGCCGATATCTAACAATCTTTTCCCCAGATATAGGGTTCTAAATGTTTCATTTCGGAGACACTCCATCAAGATATGTGTTTCTTAAGTTATGTTATTAAACCACAGAGTACTGCGGCTGCCACGGCCAACAGTGGTGGAGGCCTCGAGCACGTGGCGGCCATGATGCGTGTGGCCGAGGCGGCGGAGGCCCGGCGCGTGGCCTCTCGCGGGGCCTCACGGGCCACCATCGAGCGAAACACGTATCGCCACGCGTATGCCAGGCCAGCGCCGCACCACCAGGACGAGAAGTGTACTATATGCCTGTCCATCTTTGAAGTTGACTCTGATTGCAGGTATTTTTTACTTCTTTGTTATAAGTTAAAACTATCCAACTTGATAGAAAGTAACAATGTTGTGTTATATAATTAAGATCAGTAACTTAGAAATCATTAAGTTTAACCGTAAATATACTATATTTATAGGAATAGAGCAATCTAGAATACATAAGCTGATCCTGTGCCTTCGAAATGAGGTGATGATCACTCTAACTTGGCATTATTATTGAATCATTAATATTATTACCAGTAGTATTATTTTGGTTTAGTCCTTCCAATAGTGGTTACCCTTTTGTTTGAGTCTAGCCAAACAACTTGTGTTCTCTCTTATATAATCAACTCCTATAAGAAAATGTTTCAGTAAGATTATAAAGACGATTTTTGTTTTTTTTTACAGACGATTGCCTTGCATGCATCTATTCCACATGGAGTGTGTGGATCAGTGGCTTAGCACCAACAAGCACTGCCCCATTTGCAGAGTGGACATTGAGACACATCTCAACAAAGATGCCAGTTTTTAATGTCAGTAGGTTTGCTTGGTGTCATAGTCATAGTGTATTCTGCGAAATAATGTGATGTGTGAGCCATTATAGATAATCATTCACCACTATCCAACTTGCGAAATATAGTTCAATAGCAATACTATGTGAAAACGAATAAAAAAAAAATAATAAAAATGCAATTTCTTTTGTTATGCTATAATTTTCTTAATACCTATTATTGTACTGCATATTTACATTGGAATTTAAAGCTAATGACTATGGTATTGGCAGTTTATCTATAGATTTAGCTATTGAATTAAATAAAATATCTAAGGTGGTTGTATTTTCGTTTTGGATCTTTTCTCACTAGTTTCGTTCTTTTTCAGTTTCTCCTGGAGTTGTGGTGAACTGATGATGGCTTGCTGTTGTACCTCCAAGCTCTCCTGTTGAAGACTGTGTGTCATCTGCTTCTGAGTGTTACAAGTCCTGTAAATACAATATGAACTACTGTTATTCATTTATTATGTGTATGTTCAGTAAAATGTATTTTTGCCTAACTATAAACTTAATTTAACCTCTATTACAATGTTAAGGTGTCTATTGTTGTAAAATATTTAGTTTGATAAAACATTTGTTAATTTTCATCACATTTGGCTTAATTTAAGAGAATACACTTTATTAAAGATTTTTTATATAACCAAGACTTGTTTTATGCGCGTACCTGCATGCATGGTCTATTCTCTCGCATATGGCATCAGAAGCTGCTGTGTTGCCAGATAAGTAAGATATTTCAGCTGCCACTGTGGCAAGTTTTTCTGCATAATCCATATAACCTACAAACAGTATGGGATTCAGATCCTATGGAATACTGGGATGATCAGGCAGATGTTTATCTGTACCATACTTTATTTGTAATAATTTGGTTGATCATTTGGGTTTATTTTTGGGTAATTCTGACTTAAAATTTCACAAACCTTTAGTACTTATGTACTCTTCATATTGGAAAACTTTTGCTATAGTGGTGTTTTAATACTTGTTTAGTTCTTCCCTAGAAATAACTCGAAAATAGCACCACCTATCAGGTCTATACTTAGTTGCTAGTATTACACTAATACAACAATGAGAAGTCTGCCAACTACACAAATTGAGAGTATTTGTTTTACTTAGTAATCAAACCGAAGCAAAAATAAATGTAAAGAGTGTTGATTAGTCTGTTTTAATCAAAACCAGGAAGTACTTACTAAGCAATGTCCGCAGATTGTGATTTAAATCACACAGTGAGCCACGGATAGCAACTAGCTGATCCCAATGTTGAGGCGGTGTTCCCTCATCACCCCACTCTATAGCTTGCCTTATTAGACATATTTCTTTTGATAAAGCATCTCTCAATCTAAAAGAGAAAAATTTCAGATATGACGTTCAGAAAAATTAACAGTTCTACACCTGCTGAATGGCTTTGAATTATTTAGTAGTATATGACAAAACTCAATAATAAATTTATCATGCAGTTTTAAAGCAACAATGAGTTGATCATTTGAAAATATCTTGCAATTTATATTGTTAATGTTTGACATACGGTAATTTCTGTAAGGTACACTAATAAACAATTAAATTTGAATTTGCAACACCTTGTCAGTTGTGAAAGCACTCAAAACTAGACCCTAGATAATTTAGCTCTAGGAAACTATACTACATGGAATGGTGAAGGAAAATAATTTATTCTTCACAACGGATAATACATATCTTCTTGATCACTCCTTTTAAAAACAGGGCTCACTGAATTTACTCCACCCGACCATGATAGATTGCATATCAATGTGACCTTGGAAAAAATTCCAATCAACCCCTAATTCCCATCAAATTGCGTATTACCTTTCACTAGTATCTTGAATTGCAACTAGCGTAACAGTGAGCAGTTGGGTCGCCGCATTGACATTAACAGTCGTTGCTTGCTTAATTAGAAAATCATGTTCTAAACAATCATCAGCCCAAGAAAGACGAGCGTCGTTTCCTTCGCAAAAAACGGCGGTTGCAAGTCCAAGAGTAAGGGGCGCAACACTACGAACGGTACTTACAACGGTTCTTCTCTTTACTACTACAACTGATTTTAGTAAATTAAAGAACCTATTTCTAAACATTATGCGGGAAAATAGTTTAATCAGTAGGGAGGTATTAATTTCTACTATTTTTTCATTTCTTGCTTCTATTTGGTTGCTTATTTCATTTTGAAATTTGCCATTCAGTCAACGTCAAATCAAACGTCAAAGCGACAAATCACAATTTGTCAACTTGACTTGAATAGTTTCGTTCTAAAATACAAATTTCCATAGAGTATGTAAAAAACTACGATCTTTCATCTCCTGGATAGTTTATTTTAAAATTTGGTCCGTAATCCGCAGTGGTAGAAGTTGTTGGGCTTTTTTTATACCTACTGATAACTTTTGAAGATCATAGTTTCATAGCATATATTATATAACCACCACAAACTTAGTACGGTATACCCCGTTTTTTTCGTCGTGACATAAAAGGTAAACAATCTTGGCACAACTTTTATTTATTTTATTAATTTAAAAAAATATTTAGAAGTATACAGAAATTTATTTTAACATTAAATTATTGTTTATTCTTTAGTTTTTATAATTTGTGTCTGTCTTATTTTTAAATCGATAATTACAATAAAAAGACACTGTAAGATTGTTTACCTTTTATATCACAACGAAAAAAACGAGGTATTAGGTATAGTACAAACAGATTAATCCACTAAACCCAAGATTTCTTTAAGTTACATCAGGGAACTCTTGATATGCCCGCCAAGGTAGCATTAGCCAATATTGTGTGCCATAATAATAATAATAATAAATACACAAGAATGTATACACAATAGCTTTTTACTATCCGTTATGTACAACTTCAAATGTATGAGAATAGTCGCGCGGCGCAACTATATTAACGTTAACGTTGAAGTTCAATGCGGCGGTGCTGCGATCTGCCGCAGCAATTAGTTTAGTAGAGTCGAAGTCCAAGCTGTATATAGGCGAGGGCGTTTTCTGTGTAAAATACATCTGAAACAAATGAATTACAGAACTTTGGGCGACAATCCTTGCACTTGATGTTTTATGGAAATTAATTATTGTAAAGCGTCTGAGATTACGCATATAACCTTTCCCTTCAATAATTTAATCTATACTATACCAATAAGACAAACCTGCACATGATTGTTAAATCTAGCATCGTATAAGACGCAGCGCGAGTACTCCGCCGACCCCACTACAATGGCTCGGTGACCGTCAGACTTTACACAATACAGTGACGATTGAAACGGATCTGTTGTTTCATATACCTGAAAATAATATTATATTGTAAATTAGGTCACAGTTTAGCTGTACACTACCTTGTTTTTATGGCGAGGCAGAGTTAAGGTTCAAAATGAAACAGTTGTTATGTTATGTACCATGAATAATATCTTCTTCCTAACCCATAACTGTCCCATTCCTGGGCTTGGGTCTTCTTCACTCTCATTGAGACTACAGATGTAACTAATTTATGTCACGTCTGTCTTTCAGTCAAAATATTAATGTGATGGATTCAAATACATCCAAACCATGATAAGGGTTACACAGAGGATATTCGTTTTCAAGTTTTGAATATAATTTTTAAGAGAAATTAAATCTGTTGGTATCGAAAATAATTACGATAATACATACGACATTGTTTGTTCTGACGTCAATAAGCTGAAGCGCTCCGAAGTGTGTGACAAATACTATGGAGTTTTCGTCGTGCCACTGAATGTCGCGGACCACTTGCCTAGCATTCCTCGTATCGTCTGCTTGGCTCAGGAGCGAACACCTTAGATATTAGAACAGGGAAAGATAAATCTATTATTATTTAAATAAATAAAGAAAATATTCATTGGATAACATAATCCAATCCTACTTACGTATTTATATCAAGCAAAAGGGGCTTACTATTTTTATTTAGACCAATAGCCAATTTATCTTGTGATTGATTGACTGCTAAGCTTCTTAATCCCATACCGATAGAGTATGCTGGGTCTGTATCACCTAAGAATAATGTAAGATTCAAATTAGGTAATTTAGTCATAAGGGGCCGTAACGCAATTTGGGGAAGCGAAGTCTTATAAAATGTTATGATACATTACATAGGTTGATCAAACAACGCGTCACGTAACATTGTATTTTTTTATTACTAAAAAATATTGATTCGTTCTATGCAAGCATGAGTGTGTGAGTTCACAAGCAAATTTAAAGTGCAGCTGTCACAAACATTTTATCGAAAACGATAGAATTACAAACCAGTCTTTATATTTCAATGGAATTTCTTAGACAAATTAAATTTCATAGAATATGAGTCTTACTTACAGTCAATAACATCATGTCCGAGTTGGGGAATATCATAACTATTATCTTTCCAGTTCCAATACCACAGAGATAGCTTGGAGCTATATCCTGAAGCAGTTATAACACAGGGGTTGCTATTACCGGCAAATTCTACTGCTGACACTTCTAACTGTCCATTATCGTGACAGTCTCTGATATGATACAGTAGTCTTGGTTTCTGTCGATGATTATAATCATATACAGTAGTACTGCCATCCCTATAATAATTTAGCTTTTTAATATACATAGTGACTATGGTAAATAAGTAGCTAATCTTGACATAGCAAGTATATTCAAATCTATTCTAAATGTAGGTGCATTGAAAACTGGCACATTACTGGCATTTTTCTTTAATCATTATTTACAGTAGAAATAAATTCTGATATGATGGACCAAATACGTATCATAATTATAAAAAAGAATATAACAAACAAAGCATGGTCTTCGAAGCCTGTGGACATCAACAAAACCCTAGATCATAGCATCACAGATAAATTATATCTGATGGAAATATATGTAGCAATAACATGTTATACCTATTTCCACAAACAATGATGTTGTCTCTGACAACAAATCTGGAAATGTCATTAGTACGCACATCATTTCTCAACACCTTAGGGACTTCAAGGGTCCATAGGATATTTCTACAGTTAGGGAATCCTTTTCTATCTAAGGTGTAACAGGTAAGACTTGATCGCAATGATAAGAATAGAATGTCTGAGTTGTGAAGTTTCAACCAAGGCATATAATTTGCATGATGCTGGATAATCACCTGCAATATTAAGTAAAAATAAAAAGTTATTAGTCAGTTAAAAGTAGATACACACTTCACATTACACATTTTAATATTCTTACTTTCTAAAAAAGGTATAATCAATACATACCTTATTTCTATAAATCCCTTTAGACCAGTTATTTGATATTCTACATTGATTGTAGGATGATAGAACTTTCAAATTACTGTAAAAAAGAATAAGAAACACCATGAATTCACAGCTATATTATTAAATAAATATATAAGTTGCATTGCATCTTCTGAGATTAGAATTCACGTTTCTTTAATTTTTGATAATTTTCGTGTCACACATAGTATCTTACCTATTTGCAGAATCTTTAAATGTTAATTTATTTCTAAAAGCCCATTTCCAAATAGCATTTTCATTAATAATCATATCTCGTAGAGTTTTACATGTTATCATAAGATTTCTTAAGTCGTGTGGTTTCAAGTTCTTGAATATATTAAGTAACACTTCATAGGGGAGGAGAATTAAAGAATGTTCAGTCATGCTTTAAAAACTACTTTTATCTCATTGTAATTATTTGTTTACGTGTACTGAAATTAAATTATAGAAAGATTTACTTTATAAATACAAAGTGGTGAAGTGAACATTCTGTTTGAGTTGGAGTTGGAAACGGGGGTTTATGAAAGAGATCATAATGATTGTCAATGTCATCATTGTCATCAAATGACGGCTTGGTATGACAACAAGTGTCTACGCAATAAAAAAAACACCTGTATTCCATTACTCTGATCTATGCTGTATTCTATGCTATACATGACAAGACTTTTTACACAGAAATAATTCATTTTCCATATTGCATCTATTAAACATGAATAATAATTAAGTAAATAGCAGTAAAATAAAATAAATAAAAATATATTCAGTTAAAAGTTACTCATTTATAAGCTGTTCTATTTTTTTTTTCTAGAATGAATTTCACATTTGTCTGGCTGACACAATGTGTCATACCACGGGTGATGACCTGATGACAATCAATCTGTCATGTCAACAAGGAATCGAAAAGGACCGTTTGTTACTGACTGTTTACCGTCATGAGGATTAAATTAATGAATTTGAATTTATTTAGCTACTTGTCTAGGTAATGTTATTGTTACAAATAAAATGAAGTTTTAATAGAATTATACAGATTTTACTAAAACTTAATTCTAACGATGTTGCTGGTATGAATGATTCATCGTATGCTGTTCTTCGCTAAATTACGTTGCACTGTGCAGTGACACTGACGTCTGCGTAATAATGGATTTACTCAAACAGGGTAAGTTAAGTAATTAAAATAAATATATGACGCGTAAACCTACTTTTGGGTGTTGAAATTTGTGACTACAGAAGACTTCAAAGCAAATAAAACCCGCGTCAATGTATAGGGATACCCGATCCAATACGCATTTGTTATGACGAACTTGTATCAAGGCCGCGTTCCGTGCTGTCCCGTACCTGGCACTTGATAAGATGTTAAATCGTAGTGGTCAGTTTATCGGTGGGTGGACCGAGTTTAATTATCAATATTTCGTCGATGCGAGGGCTCTGATTTGCGCAAATTTAAAGTGATAATAATTGCCGTCAGTCTCGTTGGTCACTTCTGTTGGCAGTTTGAGCGCGATCTTTCTCATCGCAACACATCCTGTTTGTAATTAGCGTACACTGTACAAGTGCATTGTTTGCCAGAGTTCTAGTGAATTGGACTGTTATAGTAATGATCTGAATACATACACTTCTTATGAGCAATTATTGACAGTTAGTTATTGCGATTGATTCTGTGATATCTACCAAAGGATAAAAGGTATTGTCAATTTTTGCTTTAATAGATTTGTAAATTTTTTAACTGTTGCCATAAAAGAAATTTAATATTGTAATTAAACTGGTTATTGTAAGTAAACATAAGTCAATATAAAAAAAAATTAACAAAATAAATACTAGTAGTTAGTGGTAAATTTCTCTACTTTAGTACATTGCTAACCAATATTTAATTTAAATATTGAATAAATTCATATAAGAATTCAACTGTAGAATATTGACATTAATTACTCATTATTTTTTTAACTGTGCACAAAACAATAAAGTATTTCAGTAATTATTTTAAAAGGATGTAACTTACCACCTGTATAAGACAATCTTGTTTAATTAGTGACTGATGGAAATTGGATTTGAACCTGAAGAGTTAAGTTTTAGCGACTTCCAATAAGGTTAATTTGGTTTCGGTCCAACTGCCTCATTTGTTAGAAAAAGCTAGTGTTAAAGTGAATGAAGTCCCTTAACATTCAAAGCTGTTTTGATTAACATTTTGTTTTAACCCCTTTTTATTCTTAGGTATGAAGGGTCCAGTTAGACCAGCTCCGGCAGTGCCAGGAAACTATGTGCATCGGTACTCTCCCGTCACTAATTGGAATGATGATCCATTCGGAGCTGATGTGTTCGAACCAACACCACAATATTTACAAAAGAAAAAACCACCACCTCGCCCACCGCCACCAAAAGTTGTCAAACAACCAGACGTTCCAGTTAAACCGTCCCATTTCATAAGAAAGCCAACAGTATTGTCTTCCCTATTGTCTCGTAAAAATAAAAATGTAAATCAACCCAGTGGCTTCCAACAAGGGCATCAACAAAATATTGCACCTGATTTAGCCGATTTGGATACAAATAAAATGTTTCCAAAATGTGAACGAGTGACTGTACAGACTGCTTCGTTAATAGATTTAACGTCACCCCCTAGTTCTCCCACTTTCACAACAAGATCAAGTAGTGATGGAGTTAGTGTTGACAGTTTTGGATCTGATGCCACAACGTCTACTAACCATCATAGTGCTGTGAATGGAGGCAATGCATCTCAAGCAGAAAGTGGTTTTGAGGATGACTTTGATCTCATTATTCAATCCAGGAAACCAATTGCTAAAGACGATACATTTGATGATTTTGGTGCTATTGATCCATTTTCACCACAACCAGTGGCAAATAAGCCTCCAATAATGAAAAAACCAGTATTTAACATGAGTAAAGACATCTATGATTCCTCGAGTAATGCAAGTCATTATGCTCCTCTAAAAGGACCTACGATAATCAGAGCAAAACCAGCAAGGCCCAAGCCTCCAGAAAATTCTGCTCTCCTGAAAAATTCATTTGGCAGTGATTTCCATCTTACTACCATGAATGTTAACACTACTACTCCAATACACAAAATCAGCAACGGATTTGGTGACAGTTTCGTAAGTACCTAATCAATTTGTTACCATTTTTTTATTGGATTGCATTTATTTATGGGTAAGGGAGGGGGCTAGTTGAACAACTTTTTAAATGTTGCCCATTATACAGACCCTAAAGTATTTTTGGCTGAATCCATGAGTCATTAATTAGGACAATTGAAGCCATGAAAGCGAAAATGATAGTTTCCAGAATCATCCGTGTCATTGAGCCTATTATAAATTATGGAACTAAATTTAACTTAATGAAGTTACACATTTATATTCGTTCTTTACCTTCGTGATGGGTATACGAATAATGCAGAACAAAATAATAATTCAATACTATTTAGCAATTAGAAAAAAATAAAATTCTTTAGTTGTTTACAAGCGTGTCTTTACGTAATTTTCGAAATATTTTTACTTTAAAAATATTATGTTTGGCTTGATGTCAAAGTCAACTGCTTATAATATAAATATATTTAAATTTAAATTATTTTTTAAATTAAAATATAAGGTCGCGTACAAGATGTATTATAGATTGTTGATGAACATTGTAGTCAACACCTGCCTTTTAGAGCACCAATGCCATTACGTGCTGTTAGTATGTGTGTGTAATTATAAGCATGTATAGTGTAGTGTTACAGAAGAAATAATGACTAGAACAAAAGGTTGCCTAATAATTTGGCAACCTTGAATGTTATATTATGTAGAATGAAAAATGGTTTCGTTTGGTAAAATGTCAAGTTAAATATCTCGATTTATTGCCGTTCAGTTTTTTTAAGATGCGCTTTCAAAAACAGCTCGGTGGAAGTTCGAGGTTATTCCCATACTTCTGTTTTAGTCCTTTTATTAAAAATAATTTTTCATATTTTAGTCGAATTAAGTTTGTTGTGTGGCGTTTCCTACTCAGCTTGTTTTTATAGGTATCAACGTTTCTGCAGAGAGTAACAATTTTCATACAAATAGTACGAAATAAGCCATCGCTTACGTCGCAACCACTAGTTTCCTGTTGTTTTCATACACATCAAACTCCTATAAAATTGATCGGTATTATTAACTAGACAGGTCAATTTATAGCGGAATTCGCAGGCTACATAACGACAACATAATAAATTCCTAACAGATCTTACGGCTAACAGTAATTTTATTGTTTATACACAAAGTAAGTACATGATAACTATCTAGAAATGTTTGCGCAGTAGGTATAATCCTTCCATAACGAGCCTTTATAGTCTACGGCTAATAAGTAGATTAGAAATTGCATAATACAAAATATATTGAATTTTTATTATTATGTTATGATATTCACAATCGTAAATTTGTTCTCCTAGGTAGGTCTCGTACGCGGGCAATGATTTACAGCTGTAAAAACAACTAAAAATAGGTTGTTATTGTAAAATTTGTATGACTTATTTATAACCTAGCACATTCTAGAAATTCGTCTACCTATATGAAATCTGGAAGGATTCACAAATTTTGAGCTTTTATTTTTAGTTTATTTTCTTTTTTCATTACTTGAACAACTTAGGTGAATAATAAATAAAAATTACTAAACATAATTTGGATGAAATTGTAGAACCATGAGTAAAGCTAAATATAAAAAATACTGGATATATGAAGGTATCTTTTGCTTCTAACTACATACAATATATTGCCTTTTACGTATAATAATAGCTTTTATTCAATCCATTAGCGACCTTAGCTCTATTAAATGAGTTGCATTACTGTAGATTGGTAACCGTAATCGATTTTTGCCCAACTTTAGTGAAGGATAGGTTTTGGCCCGGCTGAAGGCCTCTGAAGTGGGTTAACGACTGTCTAACGATAGATTTCAATAGACGGCTTGGCATGCCAGCTATTGAAATATGCCAATACATCTAACTCCCAACAACCATATGAATTTGCGATTGCATCATTGTTTTACCAATCTCGTTCACTTAGACGTATTGCATAACGTAAGTGATCTTTTCAGGATTCCAAATCTTTGAGCTGGGATGATAGTTCTCCTGAACGAGAGTCTTCACCACCAATGCCCTCGATACCGCCGCCGCCACCTCCGCCAATAGTTGACGACGACCTGCCAGTCGTGTGGCCTGAAGACGAGCCAGAATTCACTCTGCCTTTCACACCAGAACAGGACTCAGACTCGGAACCCTACGCTGTAGCCCTGTTTGACTACTTCACCGACCATCCGGACGATTTAAGTTTCTCGGTGAGTTTGCTTTGAATCTCATTTTTCTCCACTCTCAAATCTATCAATGTTATCTATTGTAAACATGCCTGGGTTTTTATAGTTTTCGTGGAAACGTCATGAATCGTCAGTGTTTTATTGATAAACAAATGTCAATTAAACGGTTTTTACGCGTCAATTACGAGTGTAATAATATAGGTAATTGATAAGTGTTAAAATTTAAAACCACTGGGTGAATCACTGAATGATAAACCTATTTACAAAATATTGTTGTCGATTCGAAAAGGTGCTTTGTCATGGAGATGAAACAGCGAAGAAAATTATTCCGTGTATAATATTTAAAAATAATATTTACATACATTATTGTAATGACTTATTTTTATTTATCAATTGTTGAAGTTTGTCTATTTAGGCTAACATAACATTCATTGTTTTATTCATTATATGTTTTCACTTAACTATTCGTGGATTGTACACGTTTGAATATGATGCGAGTTAGAATTTCGCAACTGGGTCAAAATTCCGGCGCACCGTAGGTAGGTAGACGCAATTCCTATCACGGAGTGCTCGTAATTTAGTAAATGAAAAATCTACCATGATGACGTATTCAAATTTGTAATTGTTAAGCAATCACTATTTCTTAAATATGGGGACAAAGACGCGTGGGTATAAAAGTAAATAGACGATAACGGGTACCATTCAATAAAAATGGTGAACGATGATCTAGAACGTAAATAAGTCCAAGACATCGTTGGAGGGTAATGCCCCTAATAACGGCAATGTATTAATTCAACTGGCTTATCTTCCGATTGCGAATATTTCAGTAATAAAATCAGATAATAAATCAGTAACAATAGATAATTGGGTGTTATAAAGAGATATTTTTAACACAGATTCTTTTCTCTGCATAGTGTAGAGACAAATATTCAAGGTTATCCTGTTTTGTAGTTTCTTGAGAATAATCATTGCCTTATCATAAATTTGTCTAAACTGGGAATCGAACCCGGGCCCTTTCGTTTGATCGGCATATCCGCCACAGAGATACAAGGTGTTTATTTATTTGACATTTAGTGTTCTCAAGTAAAATCGTGTTCATTGTCCGTTGCGGATTATACAATTTTTTTTTAATTGTTACACTAACATATTATTACAACTTTATTATACTGTACCTACCTACCTATATTGTAGCTATAGAGACTAAACTGTAAGTTACATATTACTATCAGTCGCCACATTAACCCGTTTCATAATGAACATTATTGATAATTGAGTACATTTAAAACATGCAATAAGCAATCGGTATGATGTTGATGCCCTCATAATTAATGTTAATAAACTTTCTTACATAAGCCTGTATTTAATTTTGTTTTGTTTAACATTTTCGCAAACGAAGCCGTTCGTGTTATAGTGCAGACATTTGCAAGTGTTGTCGAGTTTCTGATATGGCAGTCGGCCAAGTACTGTGCTAATTTTAGTATATTTCCATGGATATGTTTTGTTTTATCAACTTCTTTAAGCAACGGTTTATATAAAGTTCATGGTCGTCTAACTTTGACCTTCGCAACTGTTTTATCACAATTATTATGTAAAAATTGTGTACATAATTAATTGGTCGTCTTATTAGATCGTGAGAAGAAAACTACCTACTATTGTATTACCGCACAATGGTACAAATAAGATTTATATTTTTGTAGAATAGAGCAAATGGATCAGAGGACGTTTTACAGAACTAGACTGATGAAACTGTTTTTAGGTTTCTGTAATAGACTAGGAATATTTATACTTTTGTGGGGTTTGAACACCGTATGAGTTCAGAGACTAGAAGCACTAAAAAGTGGTAATTATGTCCTCACTTTCTCTCTCTCTCCCTTTCTTTCGTAAACACACACATACACGCACGCACGCACGCATGCACGCACACATGCATGCACACACGCATACACGCACACACGCATGCACGTCGCACGCACACACGCACGCATGCACGCAAACACAAAGAAAAACTCTCGCCCTTGCGTACACACTCGTTTACTGTAACTTAATTATTACGTTTAAAAATCTTTTTTTCATACCTTTCATGTTTTCCTATCACTAGGGAGCGACTGACCGACGTTATGTCAGCATAGAATGAATGAAGATTCTAATAATAATAATAGTTGCATGATTTTGATCACAGACCAAGGAATGTATCTGTATACATATACAGTTCTCCGTGATTTTGATAGTCGATGTAGCGTGCTGAACTCATTCAGTAAGCCGATGAATCTGTTTAAATAGCTTTATCTAAACAAGCATCAGTTTTGTTTACGACCTGTGTCAGGCTCACGGACATAGTTATTAGCACGTTTAAAACCGTTTATAAGGCGATTGTCGGTCACGTTACGAATGCATCGTGTTTACGATGTTTATATTTTGATATTAGTAACGTGTTATTATTTCGTAATTATCAAATAATAATATTATAAAGCTATCGGCGTTGGTTTCAGCGTAGGCAGTACCATACTTATACATACACATTTTTTTTTAGAAATTACATGTCCATTGTTTCAGTTATAGAAAACATGTTGAGTAAACCTAGTAGAGCCACAAATTAACGATGACAAATAAATGCCCTTTGTGTCCCAATTTTATTAAGGAGTCTGTACGACAAGTAGGAAACCTTATTAGTTATTATATTCCATAAACAGGCGAACAGGAACAGACCGCATCCGCCCATGTTAATTAAACCTTGTAAATGATTTCCCACTGCGGCTGTTTATGCTGTAATATGGCAAAGACCACTTTACAATCATAATAACAGAGTCTGTTTTTATTGGTTACGTATTGTTATTGATTACTTCATGATGTAAGTTTGAGATTTAGTCCATTTATAGGTCTTTAACGGACTACTATAGGTTTTTCTTTTATTGGCACCACTCTGATTGTTTCTAGTTAATCGAGGAACTAGTTCATTCGTACTAGCTATAGTCCCCTTTAGACATCCTAACTATTGGTTATTAGTGTTCCTAATGATATAGCCGACTCCGACCAATCTATTCCTATAAATGGTTTACCAGCATGGAAAAGTTCGATCTCGAATGTGTGAATTGTTGACGTTAAAACAGTTTCTATATTTACCGCGTTTACATTTTCAATAAATTACTTTTCAGCGAGCGATCTGCAAATATTGAATTACCAATTGACGCAGTTTGTTGACGTCAGGTAGTTGTAACACGCTTGACACGTGGCATTACGTGACGTACCTGTATTGTATTGCCATCTGCCGTCTGGTTTGGCGTCGAATCGTACACGAGACCCAGCTTAGGGCGACTAACCATAAATTATTGATATCGGCATAGCATTGTATTGCTCTTGTTATTATAGTTCTGGTTTATTTAGGTACTGGTTATAAACTACGCAATCACTAAATCAGCATTATCCCTACTAATATTATAAATGCGAAAGTAACTGTGTCTGTCTGTCTGCTATACTTTCACGCCTAAACCACTGAACCGATTTTGATGAAATTCGGTATGAAGATATAACTGAATATGGGAAAGGGCATAGGATACTTTTTATCGCGAAAAAGTCGCGCGATATAACCGAATTCCACGCGGGCGAAGCCGCGGGCGGAAAGCTAGTATAAAATAAGTTATAATGTGGACGCTGCTTTATAATTTTTTTCGGTTCTCAATATGTCAAAATCTTCGATGTTATAGTTTCAAAGATATCGTTTATCAGATATAGTCTCTCCTTGACACTCCTTACTATGATCTCATAATATTGTTTATAAACTATTTGTCTAAATTGGTCTTATAAAATGATTATTTAAATATAAATTTCCGCAAAATATTTCCCAAGGCAATTCTAATTAGCGATTTCCTATAATGTTTGTGTTATTTTTTACCGCAAATGATGATATTCTCTTGTGATTCGCAATAAAACGAGTTTGTTGTCATTTGATAAAAGTGTATTCCACATACAATTCATTATCTTAACAGGAACTCCATATCTCACGCCACTTCCAGTGTTATTATGCTTTGTGGAGCAATATATCTTATTTTTCTACTGTAAAAATATGAACTTCCAGTCTATATTTTAAGTTATATTCAAAGGTTACATACCTACTACCTGTTATAAAACTGTTACATTATCTTACACTTCTATGATCTTGGATGTTTGCCACATGCATCAAAAGGAAACTTAACGTAGCCTATGAAAGTTAAGTCCTACTCGTCGTAGTAATTCAAACATTTCATCCACCGCCCCATTTGACAACCAATAATTTTCTAGCGCACCCTTAAGGGGGGTTATGCCCCCCCACCCTTAAGTTATTAATAACTTTCATTTAAATTCAAACGTGAATGACGGTGTAACTAAAGCTAAAAAGAACGAAATAACCGATGAATTGGTATAAACATGTATGTTAATTTTTTTCTTTTTATGTATTTACAAAATCAGTAATTAGCCTCTGCACCGCCCCCCAATTTCCTCTAGGCTTCTAAACGCCCCCTGCGCCCACTGGGGGGCGTTTTCCACTAGTTTGAGAAACGCCGATCTATTTGAACCATGACCAAGGGAAGACCTGGCTTGAATTCAGCAGAGTAGTGGAGCCCACGCGTGGTAGTGTAAAAATAGACAGAAACAATGATATCCACAAAGTCAATACTTATTTATAGACTAACGACTACTTTTACTTTGTTTACGTTGTTATGTTGCCTTGAGCTTCTGCAATCTAATAATCTTATTTGTGTGAAAAACGCTGATTCTTTTATTTGTGACCTAGATCGGAATATTTCTATTCTGCCTCGTTTACTTGCGAATTCTTAAAGAGAAACTACTAAAAACAGACCAGTTTTTATCTAGGTTTATTCGCTGATTGAAACCTTTTCAAATGCCTTAAATATTTTCATCTCCAATTAGATTTTTCTTGACGTTTTAAAAATATCAATATGGTTTTATGATAATATTGTTGATTGTATTATAAAAACTAAACTCATCTACTCGTAATTTTAACACAGTACTAGCATGAGCATTTGAATGAGTTATAAACTAGGAACATATTATTTAATAGGTTTTAATATTATTTCCAGGCTAATACGAGGATCAAGCTCATCAGGCGAGTTGATGACGAGTGGTTGTTTGGAAGCTTACGGAGCGGGGCGCAGGGACTCTTCCCTTCTAACTATGTGGAGATAAAAGTACCACTTTCTGAGGATGCTCCGAAGCAAAAGGGCTTAGGTCGTGCGACCGCGTTATACGACTTCGAGCCGGTCCAACCAGGAGATCTCAGATTTACTACCGGGGATAACATCACTATCCTCTCAAAACTTAACGAAGAGTGGTACTTCGGCGAATGCAACGGCCTCAAAGGACAATTCCCGGTAAACTATGTTCAAATGAGCTAATAAAAATAACAGTTCAATATATGTGTCATGCGTAAAGTTGCTTTAATTCAATACAAGTGCAGCAACCTTGCGGTAATGTGAGCGGCGCTATTATAAAATATCCGCTGGCGAGTTAGATTGCTGCGAAACAGTCCATTTTTTATTGTGTTGTGCGAAATTTGTAAAGAAAATTATTAAAATTAAAATGTGAAGATCTAAATATATAGTTGTAAATGCGATTGGTATTATTATTACTGTAATCATTGTTATTTTATAGGTATATGTATGTAAAATGATTTTAATAATACTTCAATTAAAATCTAATCAATTATTACGTAGGTATGAGTTTCAAGTTATGAATTTATTATTGAAATCAAATGTGGCGAATTTAATAAAATAAATTGAGTGTTGATAAAAAAATATGGGAAGGTTTAATCAATTATTGGATTTCCTAGTCTGTTATGAAAACTAAATTTATAATTTGAATTCTTTCGAGACTGTTCTATGATTTGTCTATTGGCCATAAAGTGGGTGTCTCTCTTATATTGAGAACGAGTTAAAGTTTACTTTTGTTGTGATTTAATCATGAGTAGATTCTTTTTTACTTTTTTATAATCAATCGAGATTACAGCTGATGTCGACAGACTTGTAGTAATCGTGAAGCCATCATTATGTGTACAAGTTCTACGCAACTATATTATTCGCTCTAGTATTGCCATAATTATAATAAGTATTCCTTAGTTAGCCTAATTGTTTCATCCGAATGACCAAAAATCTGTATTAAATGAAACGTTAATGTAAATAAAAGGGATATTGACTGAATGTAAATATAAATTGAACTTGTGAGAATTATGCCTTAATAGATAATTTTAATACTAGCTTTACTATGTTATTGTGTCGTTTAAGTATTTAGGCATCTGATTAATAATAGGAACTGTTTTAATATTCTTTATTGATCTATGGTTATAATTGTGTTGCCAGTAACCAGAAACTTTGGGATCAAAGTGTGGTTTACTGATATTCCGATTTAGGTGTTGTATTTAATATTATTACTGTTTAATATTACGGGCGTACTGGGTCTCTACCATACATATTCAATTTTGCATATTTAGGTTGAAGTCTCATAACTGTTAAGGGGATTTCAAAGTTTATTTTATTGTTTCTAATATGAAACAATTTCTCAATACATTTAATGTTTCGTAATATTCCACGTTATTTTCTTTAGCTAGTAATTGAGGTGATAAGCAATGTCCAAACAATTTGTGTATTATGATGAAAGTTATTTGAATAGAAGATAGATACCACGTTTTTCGTAATTCTGTACTAGTTACCTGGCCAAGGTTCAGATTAGGGGTTTTCAAGCTGATTATAATGAAATTGTTTTTCTTGGCGACCAATAATAGAACCAACGTCGTTTTCGGCTATAATGGCGGTCATTGTCGGTATACTTATCAGGAAAGGGCCTATGCCATTTTAGCTCAGACTAGTTTACCGAGAGCCTAACAGTGTATGCGCCGAAGGTTTTGTAATAATATCTGTCAGGAAAAAAGCTAGTCCTAATCAATCTGATTTTGAACGCAATAACTGCATAATAGTCTTAGATTTTAATTTGTATAGAAAACACGTAACATGTAATTATTGTGTCATTTTTTTTATTGTTTAGTTGTATTTTTTGGTGGGACCATATTGTTAAGTGCCTTAGTATTTCGCTAATGATGTATATAGTATAATGCTCTTATTTATTAATAAAATTATTAATTTAAGTTTGTTGTTTACATTCAAGCTACAAATCATAGGTATTGTGTGAAACCCCAAAGTCATATTGCAGTTGAAATAAAAGTCATAGTCATCACATAGTGAGATTTATTATTTGAACAAAAATAATCTATACTTTATAGTTACTTAAAATATTTACATACACTTAAAGTTACAACTTAATGTCAACATACCCTGTTCGCTTTTCAACCGTTGTTTTGATAAAAACATTGCGGTGGCAAGACGACGTCCTGAGCTGTTCCGGTACTCGTTTAATAGTAATACTTATCCAATCGATTTATAATTATTATTATTGTTCAGAAATATGGCAATGAGACAGGGAGCGAACGCTCATTCACAACATGTTGAAAAGGGAAAAGAGGGCGAATTTAGCTAATACAATTCCTATGTTAATCAATTTAATGTCTAATAACACAGTCCTGAAAATTTTCTTATAATAAAATGCGATTCGCATAGCACTTCTCTGTTGAAATTCCTTAACTTAAGACGTTCATGTTGACATTCAGGTACTTAAAACAAATGTTTTCAAAACAGAAATTCAGATTTCATATTTTTTGTTAATCGAGTTAGTTAAAAGGTCACGGCGACTTAATAAAATATTCTGCAAGAAAATTGCAAAGAATTGCGTAGATGATGACATTGAAAGCTTTTTGTATTTTCCTAAAGGCCGCGTGGATGATACAGGCGTAGCTAGAACAATCACACAGCTAGTAGGTAACGCGTTAGCATTCAACCGAGAGGCAGAACGAAGAACTAACATAAGCAATCAGATATACAATATCTGAAGCAATGTCGTCGAGTCGAGTAAGTATTTATTTTGACTTATAAAATTTCTACTTGCATTGTAGAATGATATAAAAATTCAAAATTTATTTTAATTTTACATTCTACCAGCCTCATTTTACATAGCGAGTTCTAATAACAATTTCAGCCACAACAACCTACGGAGGGTTTGCCGATCGTTTAAGCTACATTACTCATTAGTTAACATGTCTGCTATCAAAACCAACAAAAGCTTGTATCGTATTGGTAACATCTAAATACGAGAAGCGTGTAACAATACCATTCTCTAACGTTTAATATCAATACACGTGGATACATTTCATATTTACAATATACAACTTAATTTGATGACATATAAAGCAAGTAATAAGATCAAAGTGGTTCTAAACTTTCATTACATTTCATTTAAAATTAGTGTTGATTTTTGAGATGTAGTGGTTTTTGTGTTAATAACATGTTATATTTACAATTAAGTTTATGTAAGACACTGTTTTAGTCAGGCCTGTATATGGGTATTTTAGGTATGAATTCTATAAGAAGTACATACTCCATCATTGATGATGAGTCACAATGTTGCTTCGTTAGTCGCCAGCGAAGGCCCAATTTATTGTATAAACGGCTGTTTTCCCACTCCAGGAGTTTGTTTAATGAGTGTTGAGTCTGTAAACATTTACAATAACTTTTAGTGGCATACTTAACAAATAAATATAAATATTTCTGTTCATTGACTAACTGCAATTCTGAATGTTGTATAAAAAGATATTTATTCACACAGACCAAAATATACATAAACAGTTTTCCGAACAAAAAATGCGTAGAAGGGAAAAACAAAACATGATAATGTTCCCCCGTGCATTTCTTGGCAGATCGTGCTCGGTGATATAAAATAAAAGAAAAAAAATTACGTCACTTTTTTGTTCCGAACACTGACTATTATACTTTTTAGTCTGAAGTTATTAATTACTTAATACAGATTCACAAATATACAAATCAAATACCATCACCAATCTACTTTCATATCAATAAATGCAAAATCTTAGTCACCCTTTTACTGAGGCATATGACGGGCCAGAGAGAGCATCCGAGTGTACAACAGCAACACACACAGCCACAGAATAGCCATTTAACGTTAACTGGTAAAGTTTTCTTGAGAACGCTATTGATCCGCGCTACCGTCGCCTGGTACTCCTCGGGCGCCACGCGCGACTGCAGGCCGGAGGGAAACTCGCCATTAAAACGGTTACTTAAACCAAACCTGTAACACATATAAACAACTTTATAATTACACATTATCTTCATTATTATTAAGAGATTATTAATGCTAAAACAGAAAATAAATATGTTTAATGGGGCCATTGAAGTATTAACTAAGGAGTATTTTAGAAAGTGCAATCTGAAATCTAAAAAAGACAAGTTGTTCATAAATGAAGCTAATAGACCATCAAGCCACTTGATAATCTTTACATGTTTAATGATCTAGTTTATTCATATAGGGTTGTTTGACATACATGAAAAACACATCTCTATAAAAAGTTTCAATTTAAATTATGTTTATCATTATAGATTTGATCTTTTTGAGCAACTTAAGCAAAACATTCACATAATATTTGTATAACCCAATATTACTATAAAGTAAAAGCATACAATATTTTAATTATTAACATTCATATCTTCATTTCATGGGTAGCTATTGATATGTTTTAACTAGTAACAAAGTAAACCAAAAAACAAACTACATAATTTGTCTTGCAAGGCAACTTAGTATTCTTATAATCCATTTAGATTAAATGAACAAAGACGGCTTAGCCTAAGCAAATTAGTAGAGGGTCAAGTAGATAACAACACAAAGTAAACACAGGAAAATCATGAATTACCTAAAATGTATAGAAAGACTTCTACCACAAAAGTAAATAAACAGATGTTTCTTATAAGTCTTAAATTTTGTAATTGATTTTATGATTTGTTAAAAGTCAATGGACAACTGTAATACCCTGTAACTGTAATGTCCTTATAAGTAATAGTTTAACTTAGATCCTGGACTATCAAACTGACCCAGTATCACTCATGGTCAAATTTAATATAGGTTTTTAGGTCATAAAACTCAAATAATTATCTTATCAATTAAATAACCATCAACCAATAAATGAATTAAGAAGACACACTAGATAATAACTTCTTTTTCTCAAACTATTCCTTATAATATATTTGTGTCTGTAATACTGCCTCATAGTCCTTAATAGAACTATAGTCCATTTGTATATTTTAAGCGCTTATGAGTTTCAAATATGGATAAGCATTTGTGTATCATTACAAAGGGTTACCTTTGTGAAAAAATTAAATTTTGTCTGCAATAATACAAAATCAAATCTGTAACTTTGTCTATGAAGATAGGGGTCAAAATTCAGGTATCAGTATGTGACAGATAGTTTCTCCTCATAATGCAATAACTTAAACTTTTAGTAGTAGTACTTCACTCTATGAAATAGGGGATTCTAATAAAGGTGTTGTAGTGTTTTTATTTTAACATCATTCTTATAAACATTTCATCGTTTAACATAGATGTTTTGCTACTTGCAACATATTGATAATAAAGAAAATAAAATCACATGTTACATTAATCATCTAAATCTCACAAGTCTTAATCATTTAACAGTGAACATCAGTTCAAATTCCATGATAAAGGTAAATAATTACAAGGGTTCAAAAGTTATCACTTGTTGTGGTTGGTACAACTTGGTAGGTACATGTGCTTTGTGTCTCCATAATCTCAAGGTTCTAATCTTAAAAAGTAGATCTTAACATTATTTCCTCAGTGAAAAATGTATGAATATTGTATATTATGTTACAGACTTTGAAATTTTCTTCCCCTTCATCATGAATATGCACAAAAAAACAAAAAAACTGGTTGTTGTTTTATTGTTCTGGTTTATTATGACATTCACCAGACTTCAAAGGCAATGACAAAGGATTGTAAATCGTTCAATATTATAGGTGCCTATCGGAAAGTATTGTTAGTTGAAATGTAAACTGATTATTTTTCGAAGAATTAAACAGCTGATAAAAAGAAACCTTACACTGTCATATTACCAGCTCCACGGACAACGATCGGATCGGGCACTAACGTCACATGCGTCTCTTCTATATTTTCCTCGCTGTCTGGCTCATCTGGATAAATAGCATCAAAATCTGCCATTTTCGTTTATTGTTCACATTAAACGACGTAAAAATGTTTTCACAATTAACCACATAACAAAGGCAATGTTTGCTAAATATTAGACATCTAGATGGAAAAAAGAAATATGGAGTGACGTTTCATAAACACAAATGTAGTGCACAGACTAATTCAGACTATATAGATTTGAAATACAGACAACTAAGAATAATAATGTTAAAGTTATATTTTACAGTGATTTTAGTAATTTACGTTGGTGCTTCGAGATTTTTTTTAAACTTATATTAATGAGCTTTTCCAAGAAAAGAAGTGGTAGGAAATCAAGATTCTTTTAAGTAGAGAAAATGACGTGATTGTGAGTATTAGTTTAGGCTCGTAAACATAGGTGGCACTATCGATAGCATTGTTTCTAAAATATTGTAATTTGCCACCCATTAAAATAATAAGAAACTCAGAACAAAACATTTAAGTACTTATGTATAAATTATTGCTATCTATTTGCTGTCTACATCATTAATTTTACTTTTCAGTTTAAGTTATTATAGGACACAACAAAAGCAAAAATAGGTATTCCTAGTTATTAAAGTAACACTGAAATTAAAACCGATAAAATCGTTTAAATTATTTTAAACAGTTTACAATATTTAATATCATCAAAATAAGTAAAAATCATTTCACCTTCGATTTTAGATCGAGGGTTACCTAAGAGGGTAGTCCGAAACGTTTGGGTGGCCTGTATCCTTAGAAACCCTTGGTTTTTGTATAAATGAAAACATTTACGACAATATATAGGTATTTACATGTGATATACAATTATGTAAGTAAGTAAGTATATAATAATTGTAATAACAAATTAAAAAAAAGTCTATGACAGACATGTAGCGTATTTTTCAATAAAAGCATGACGTAATATTCGAGTGGTTTTTATATTGTCTTACTCCAAATAAATCTATTATAGAGCCGGTATGGACTAGCATGCCTAATAAGGTATTGCTATTATGAATTATCTTAAAGTGCAATATACCTACGCAATGCACTGTCACACATGCACTGATAATGCGCAGCTGTGACCTAAAAAGTTAACATGTTAAGCCTCCCAGCGACATATTGTAATTATACCTACTATTATTATATCTGCTCCACTTTAGAGAGACAAGAGCAAGTATGTGTGCTGATAATAAGGATTGGGCATGTTGCCCTTTTCGATAATTCTTAGCAGTTAAAAAACTCAGGCCAATGGTTTAAATAACGGCCTTCTGTACCAAAGCTGTAGTGACAGTAATATAATGATTATCACTTATTTCGTTGAGAAAAGCAACGTAGGATGGCGTGTGTCTATCATCTTAGAATGGTCATAAACACTACTTTCAGAGGCAGTTGGCGCCGGCAACTTGAAACCTTTGTTTCATGCTTTACACAAGCAGCTTGAAGCAGTTGCTTCAAACTTTGCTCTTCTCGTTAATAATCGATTGCTTCTATAAAACTTTATAGACAACGTCATTACACTAGATTTTTCTGATGAAGCAATCATACGTCACGAGTTGTTTAGCGGTAATTGTTGCCTCCATAGACATCGTTAACATCAAACAAATCACCGATGCATTGTCAGCCGAGAAGGGATAAGAAAGAAACTAATACATAATGTGATCAACATCGTCGATTGTCATTCGTTTAAATTGCATTATCTAAATTAATTTATACACACTTAAATCTATTATTAGGTAAGTATGTACTGTTTATTATAATTCACGTTTTACGTACCTACCTAAAGATATTAACATCTACATAGTTCAATGAATAAAAAAAATATTGTCATGTCTACAATATTTTAACGTACCTATGTGGTCTATTAAGAGCACTACATGTGGATTATAATAAATTCGAGACCTAGTATATTGTTTGACGTATAAATAATTCAAGCAACCGATAAAGGGTAAAGGGCCATGACAAATCGAAATGTTTTCTAGGGCGGGTTTTAATACGAATTGCCGCCAGTCGGACTTGTATAAAAGAGCTGGTACACCCCTTAGCACTCACAGGCTCACCGAGCGTCAATCAGCAAGCTTAAATCAACAAAATGAAGGTATAGTATCTACTGACTATATAAACATGCTGTGATATCATTAGAAGCTATTTACATTACTACTTGTTTAGGATTTTCTATTTTATTTTGCAGTTTGGCATGAAATTCTATTTAGGTTGCAATTTATTTTAAATACTCAAAAAAGTCAATAGAAATTAGAAATGAAATTATTTGTCGTAGTAATAAAATTATTTTTTGATGGTAGAGCAATTATAAAATAAAGAGTGAAGATATAAAAATGAGTGGAACATTAAATCTTTTTCTAGAATTGTAGGTATCTCAATTAAAGACATTATTTAATGATGACTAAAAACAGAAATGGTTATTTAAAGAAATTTTGTCATTTGATTAAAATTATTTGATGACGTCAGTTTTTGATATTGCGTACCTAGATATTACTTAGATACTGATATTAAAAACATTAAATATCAACATTATATTTCAGGTTGTATTAGTAGCTGCGTTGTTGATGGTTTGCCGTGGGGCTCTGGCTGGTTTGCCGTACGCGGCTCCCCTGGGTTACGCCAGGCCACTGGGCTATGGCGCCCCCCTAGCCGTGGCCAGACCTGCGCTGGCTGTAGCCAGGCCAGCCTTTGCACCATACGGTGTCCCCGCCATAGCCAAGGTCGCTGCCCCCGTCGATGAATACGACCCCAACCCTCAATACTCTTACGCTTACGACATTCAAGATGCGCTTACAGGTATGTTTGAAATATGGTAATTACGTAAAATCATATTTTTACATACGAGTATTTAATCTACTGTTACGGTTGTGAGTTTTAAATTATCATATTTTTGTGTATTCAATAATCTGTTATATTAATGTTAATGGAAATATTTAGGGGCCTGATTAGTTAGGTTAGTTAAACGTATGTAGTATCTAAATTACGTAAGCGACACTAAAACTTCAAATGACAAGCGAAACTGCTATATACTTTTTTTCAACATGGCAGTGACTATAACTGTATTTATCATTTTCCCTATGACTGTTCGTTAGAGCACAAAACTTATAATTGTTAGAGCTTCTCTAATAGATTTTCCAAGTCCTACTTAAGTTACTGTAGTCTTCTTCGCCATTATAACGACGCAGGAATCGTCGTCAAGTCAGAGTCCCTTAAAAATTTAATAATACATTTGTTAAAAATGCAATAACACATTTGTTAAAAATATTATTAATATCTAAATTACGTAATAAAATTTGAAATGAAAAGCGAAACTGCTGTATACTTTTTGGCAACATGGCAGTGACTATAACTTTACTTAACTGCAGTCTTCTTCGCGATTATAACGACGCAGGAATCGTCGTCAAGTCAGAGTCCCTTAAAAATGTAGTAACACATTTGTTATAAATGTAGTAACACATTTGTTATAAATGTAGTAACACATTTGTTAAAAATGTAATAACACATTTGTTAAAAATGTAATAATATATTTGTTAAAAATGTATAATATATTTGTTAACTTTAGGTGACTCAAAGAGCCAGCAGGAGTCTCGTTCGGGAGACGTGGTTCAAGGCTCTTACTCGTTGGTGGAGCCGGACGGCACCCGGCGTATCGTGGAGTACACCGCCGACCCCCACAACGGTTTCAATGCTGTGGTCCACAAAGAGCCTCTCGGG